>JAPYZO010001341.1:0-21732 GCA_030522905.1 Torymus flavipes
GTGCGTCTTGTACTTTGTGTGTGTGTGTGTGTGTGTGTGTGTGTGTGTGTGTGTGTGTGTGTGTGTGTGTGTGTGTGTGTGTGCGGATTGGTATTTCTTGTGTAATTTTTATAATTTTCGTACGATTTAATCATAAATTTATTTTAGCTGCAAATTAGGTAAATAAATTTTGAAATCGCTATAGTACTATAGGAAGAATTAAATAATAGCTTGATTGATAATAGAAAAATTCAAAATATATTATCTCCAAAAATATCATTTTAGCGATGGAACTTGTTGTTTTATATTATACTGCTAAAGAAAGAAACTTATATTTAATTCTTATATATTCAGCACTGAAATCGCTATAGTACTATAGGAAGAATTAAATAATAGCTTGATTGAAAATAGAAAAATTCAAAATATATTATCTCCAAAAATATCATTTTAGCGATGGAACTTGTTTTTTTATATTATACTGCCAAAGAAAGAAACTTATATTTAATTCTTATATATTCAGCACTGAACATTATATTTGTCAAATCAATCAAAATCTCTAATCAGCTTATGCTATCAAACAACTACCTCATTCAACAATCATTATACAAATACTTGTTCACCTCCCAAGGCATCCTATAAATCCTCAACAATATCTCAATCTCCCTACAGCTCATCTTATCTCCTCCCTTCTCCTTCATCAAACTCTCCTTATCAATCATCACATATGCGCAAGCTCTACACCTCCACATCGATCGATTAATCACCTGTGTGATGGGAAACATTACATTGCAGATCCATGCGCGGGCAAGTACTGCGGCGCGGGTCACGAGTGCCAGGTGTCACCGGATGGCGGCGTCGGTCTCTGCGTGTGCGCCAGACGCTGCGCCAGACGGCACCGACCCGTCTGCGGCAGCGACGGCAAGGTCTACGCCAATCACTGCGAGCTACATCGGGCTGCCTGCAATCTCGGCACGCCGCTCACGGCCAGCCGACTTATGCGATGTCTCCACAGAGGTATGAGGATTAAGTATATAGGTTTGTTGTGTGTTTCTTAATGTTAGATTTAATAGATTTGTGGCTGACGGTGTTGGTCTACGATAATTTGACTGCAGTTTTAAAAATTGTGGAAATTGTTACTGAAATGGCAATTTTTAACATAAATCATTGTTATGTTTCAAGAATTCTGGCGTGGTCCAAAATTACATCGATTTATAGCAATTTTTTTAATAATAATAATAATAATATATTTGATTGCGAAATTATAATAAAATAAATTAATATATTATATTTAATGAATTACTAAAAAGAATTTCTCCAATAATAGAATATTATAAATTAAAAGTATACGGATATAGCGTATACTTTAAAAAAAATTATAAAATATTGATTAAAAATTTTTATATAATTATTAATTAGTTTTATATTTTCAAAGATAAAATGAATAAAAAAATAACCGCAAATATTTGTAAAATCGTTAAAAAAAATTACTCCTTCGAGCCGGATTTGAACCAGCGACCTATGGATTTCTGATTATTTTGTTCACCAACTACAGTCCACCGCTCTACCAACTGAGCTATCGAAGGTACATGCTCAAGTAGCATTTTTTATCGGGCTCGAGATAGGCTTATCGAATATAAATAAAATTAATGAGCTCTTCATATTTTTCACTTTTAATTGGCTTGGGAGACTGCCACACCAACATATCAAATTTTGATTTTGGACGAGTAATTAAAGTACTTTGGTTTAGAGAACAAATGATGTTCATTAAATTATGTATAATTAATTTTAATATGTGAGACCAATATTATTTTTAATTTTTTTTAAACAAATTTAAACAAAATAAACTTTTTCAAAATTAAATTTATATTATATGGCTTAATGATTTCTGAAAACTTTGTTAATGTGAACAATGAAATATAATTTTAATTTTATTCCCATATATATTTGTTTTAAATTGCAAAACACTGATCAATAAAAAGTGTGTGTAATGCCGGTAACGTCATTTACTGCATTATGATCCTGAAGCTCGACTGAAGCGCTTTTTTATTTATGTGTTCAAAGGTTTTCTCTATTTTACGAACATTAGATTGGGATAAAGGTTGTTGAATCTATTGCGGAAAATGTGTATATACGTAAATATAAACAATAGTATATATATCTCACATGAATTTATAGATAATATAACGTATGTTATATTTAAAAATTTTTATAAATAGATACGCTTTGAAAAGTACGGCTTCTATTAAATATTAAAAACATTTAATAGTAAATAAGCTTTAAAAAGCATAGCTTCTGTTTGAAAAAAAAGACTTGAGGTTAAATATATTAAAATCATAAAAGAATCGTACATAATATTAATAAAAAAACTATTAAAAATATTTTTCAAATACAATATTGATAATTCCAAATAATTGCTATTATAATTAACATAACGAATATTATCAGATATTGTACAATTAGTCGTTTAATCAAAAAGTTGTATCTCAAATGCATTTGAACATAATTACTTTTGTATCCTATTTATTTATTTATTTATTATCATTCTACGGACAAATTTTCCCTTTACACTAAACTACAAACTATATAATGTAGCAAGATGTCGACTAAATGATTAAAAGGACGAGCCCATAATTTCACGGTGAAGTATTAAAGTGAAAAATATGAGGATGAATGAACATTTTATATATTTAATTATTATTAAAATTTTCACTTTATAATCAAACGTCTTACTGACAATGACTATATTTTTTAAGTTTATTATAAGAAACGTTTTTTTAATTTAAAAGTGGAAACAACTTTTTAACTTTAAAATTAATTGCCTAAGGACGATTTGTCGGTGTATCAATACCGATGATTGAAATACCTAAACATGTAGTAAAATTTTATGTATAGAGGTACAATTCTTGTTATCGTAACTGAAGAAATTTATATAAAATCGCACTAAATTTTAAAATGCAAAAAATATGATTTCTTCGAGCCGGATTTGAAGCAACGACCTATGGATTTCTGATCTTATTAAACCAACTAGAGTCCACTGCTCTACCAACTGAGCTTACATTAGATTTAAACCTTTCAATACGAAGTTTACTGTTTGGTAAAAGTCATTTATATGTTTTATAGATATTTATAGTCCTACGATTTTTCACGATCTTTTAATACTTTTTATATCCCAAGTTTAGCTTCTACGATTTTCACTTGTGACTGCTTTTTTATTCTATTTCTAAATTGATTGTATATACTTATAATTATTTTGAAATTATTGATAAGAAAATATTATTTTTTCATTAAATCTTTGCACCAATATAATGAAATGATACATTAAGTTTAAGAAATGTATATGCAGCAATTTTTTTTAGAAAACAGTTTACTAAAATTTATATTTTATACGTACCATTTATAATTAATAAATATTTCATTCATTATTAAAAATGAAGGACTATAGATGTTCCCTTAAATATTCTAAATTTCAAAAACAATGTAAAAAAGGATTAAAAATTATCTGAAGTCAGAATGTCCAAAATAAAATGGCAAAGAATGCAAAAAAAGTATTCCTTCGAGCCGGATTTGAACCAGCGACCTATGGATTTCTGATTTTATTGCACCAACTACAGTCCACCGCTCTACCAACTGAGCTATCGAAGGCGGTTGTTAATTAAATTCGGTTCCCAAAATTTAAACCGCTTCGCCTTGCACGTTGTCTTCGAAATCCAGGTCAGTATTATATAGAGCGCGTAAAAGTTGCAGCGTAAGATGCTTTCAGATCCCCGGTAACGTAGCTCCCTTCTCAAACTTCGGTTATAACATTGTTCAGGACTTTCACTACATAAATTTCACGAAAATTCTAAAAGCGATGAATCGTCACTGTTGTAACTTGATTTACAGCTACAATATTCAAAGAAAAATGTTTTCTTTCGCAACGTTTTGTTGAATATTGTTAACGTCAGCTGGTTCACGCTACATTGCATTCCAAGAGATATTGTTGCACGTACGAGCATCCACTGCACGTATAAAGGTGTAGGTAACTCTTGTATTAAATGTCAAAATTCAACATTAATTTTTAAGGAGATGACAAAGTTTAGCTGGATACTTTTCCATTTTAAATATATTCACTTACGTTGCGTTCGTATTATTCATCACCATCAGCTACATTTAAATTTTGAATTTTAATATAAATTATATATAATGGTACTCTTGATAATAATTTTGTAGGCCTTATTTTATGAGAAAGTCCAATCAGGCATATAAATAGCTAAAAAATGTGAAAAGTATGAATTATAAATTATTTCAAAATTTTCCGAATGTTTTATCCACTTGTTTTATCCACTAGCATTAATTTAAAAAGTAGCCGCATTCGGTACACACGCTGTATTCAGTATATACAGTTAGCCAGTTTTTTTATTTACAGTACAAGATATATTGTATTCCAATGTAGGTATTTATAATTTTTTGTTGAGTTTACTTTTAAAACAGACCAAACTTATTTGAGTTAAAAATCGAGAAAGTATTTCGACTTTGTATACGAGTCAAATAAAAAATAAAAAATGTTAATTATGCTAATACAGCCAACGTTTCAACGGTAATATCCATCTTCTTCAGGGACAAACTGTTTATTAAAAAATGTACAATAAAGAATAATTGTAGGTATGCAGAATAGTTTTTTTAAATAATATGTTTTGAGTTAAATTGGCCGATTTAACTACAAACGAGGAAGCTTAGTCAAAACGTTTTTTCGTCTCAAAGTTCTACTATTACTTAAAACACATATATTTTATGAAGTGTAAATATCAAAAACTATTTCTGATTGATCCATAATTATGAAATAATAAACAATTTGCGTTTTTAATCATAAAATTACCCAGAATTATTTTACATTCAATATCTATTGCAATGATCAATATACCTTCATTACAATATTTAACGAATGTAGATTATGATTTCATGAATAGCAATTTATGTTTAATGCTGAATATAATAAAATGATTTAGAATGTAATACATAACAGTTCAAAGAAACTGATATATAGAACATTTTTCAGATATCTCGAGAATAAAAAAAAATAAGAATAATTTGTACTTTTCTAAATAAATGACTGATCTCTTCATCTTTTCTAATTTAAAAAAAGGTATATTATTTGTATGCACAATTTACAATGATCCCGATGTTCTAAAAGAAATTAATTATTTGCGTAAAACATGAATGAAAATGTTTAATTACAATCTCACCTACATAATATGTTACAGTTATATCCATTAATCAGTTAAAATTGCTTGTATCATAAAAGTTATGAAGAAATATTTATAACAATTGACTGTTTAAAGATCACAATAAATAAATAAATATTAACTACTTCATTTGATTGCCTTACAACACTAGACACTATACACCTGAACATTTATAACCATCTAATTGTTAACTTCACCTATAGGTACAATCATGTCATTCACCGCAGAATCGCGCCATATGTTACCATTCTCCACAGCTCCCGTCATCACAATCAGGTATCAAAGCTTGAACGCTTGCATTGCAAAATCCCCGCCAGATAAAGCAAACAGCTTGCAAAAACCTAGAGAAAGCAATCATTCGAGTGCATGCTGCGCGACTTTGATAAACCGCTATCTATCAAGTATCAGTGCTCGCGTTTGATGCTCTAATCACAGGCGCGCACACCGATTAATAAGTGCGCGTCGGTCAAAGAGCACGCGGTGAAAGTGTTACGGTTACGTGTGTGGAGTAAGTCGCCAGAAGCAGCAGCGCGCGCTTCAAAAAGAAAGCCACAACGCCTTCGATAGCTCAGTTGGTAGAGCGGTGGACTGTAGTTGGTTTAACGAGAGTCAGAAATCCATAGGTCGCTGGTTCAAATCCGGCTCGAAGGAATCATATTTTTTTGCAACAGTTGGGGATAATTTGTTTATTTTATTTATTTTAAAAATAACTTTTTTAAATTTCGAAAAAATAATTATAATAATGATGAAATTATAAAAAATGTGTTTGAACAGAGCGTGGTCGTATGTACTTTTTATTTATTTATTTATTTATTTCACATTTAGATGGGCTAAGAAGTCCTTTATACAAAAGTATTAAAAATATACATAATAGTGTACATAGAACGGCCGAAACATAAAAATGAAAAATTCACAAAAAAAAAAATAAAACACATTTAAATTAAATCAATATTTAAGAACGAATACTTGCTGCTGATTTTAATTTACTTGTCTATTCAGCATTAAATTTGAAAAAAAAATTTTATTTATAATTATAGTATTTTAATGAACAGATAAATAATGTATATATTATTGCTAATTCATGAATAGAGCGTTAAAATAATAAAACTATTGGTTTGAAATATCGAAAAAATGCGGGTATTTCAGGAATCTATAGTACACATGTCACCACTGGTGTAATACGGTAATTTTGATGTCTACAAATTCATTAGTATTAATTACTTCATAAATGTGTATTTGTCACTACAATGGTACACAAAGGAATAGTTCAAATTTGGTAGTATAAGTCTTACTGCCGGAATGAATTAATTCGCCATTCATAATGAACAATACAAGACCTCAGCTTCAGATTAAACAAACATTTACAAATCTTATCTGAGATCAAATTTTTAATTAATTGAAATGTCATTTAAAACTTAATCATTGATGCATCAGTAGTAGTCGTAGTAGTAGTAGTAATACTGGTAAAAATATAAATTTTTAATAATCGGTCACTAGTTTTAGTCACAACAAAATACTAGTATTCCATATATACTAGACTAGACCAGAAGTCTGGTAAAATATAGAAACATACACGTATAATATAGTATGGCTATTTATCGTCAAGATATCACCAGATCGCAGTGTAATCAATGAAATGGTAATTAGTTTACTTTTCATTATAATACCTGATTAGGGTAGCACACGTAAATCAGTGTGTGACACCTTATATCTGATATCACTTTATCACAGGATAATTAAGCTGATAGCCACACGCACGATAAGCTCTCCCCAATTAGATATTAATTATATTATTATAGAGGTCCATCATAACCAAATGTTATTATTTGATCAATGTAATAAACAAAACAATAATTAACACCTCCGCATTTCCTTCCGATCGTTCGCCTCTCCGTCGACAAACAATCCTTCAATCAAAAACACTCATACTATGATCTAACAGGAACAAAAGGCAAACGCGCACTCTTTGCGCAGCATCGCACCACAAAGCCCCACTTCCGCAGTGCAAGCAATCGATATATATCCGATGCACGCGCGTATATAGCACTGACAACCCTTCACGTCCCCCTATACATATAATATACCTACTTACAAATATCCCCCGATCCGCGCGCGCACGTAATCTCCGATAAAACGTATGGTGCGCGCCTTTCTATTATTAGCATCTCTCGGGTGTGGATCTCGCTCTCACACACACCCGCAATTGACGCTTAATATAACACGCCTATATACACGTACGCAGATTTTCTCGGAAGAAAAAAAAAGCCTCGCTTTGCGATTTTACGAACTGTCCGAGGGAATATGGGTGTGTGCGTATATCAATTCACGCTCGCGGCGAGGACAGATATGGCGAGTGAAAAATTTTTCCCGGAACGGAGCGAGCAATGAAGGGTGAAGAGGAATCGAGAAATATGCGATACGCGTGCAACTTCGGGTGTGTTCCTCCCGACCTGTCGCCCTCGTCGTCGTCTTCGTCTTTGTATTGAGAATTCTCGTTTTACTTTCTTCTGGGGGTTGTTGGAAAGGGAGAGAAGGAAGAGATACAGTTTGGTCTCTTTCAGGAAAGGGGGTTTTCGTGCTTTTGTTTCTATACCGATCGGAGTTGGTAAACAGAATAATGATATAGGTAAGAGAAAAGTTTTCAATATCGGTGGGAGGAAACATTTTTTAAAGTTGAAATTTTTCAAGTATATTAATACTTATAGGTATATGCAGAGAAAAAAATTTGTAGTAAACATTATAGTAAATATTAATTGCTATTTGTAATAGTACACGTGGGAGAAACTCAGTTTTCATGAAAATTACTATAATTTATAGTAAAAATTACAATATAATAGCAATTTTTACTATAAATTGTAGTATTTTTATGTAAATACGAGCCTGTTCCACGGTTACTATCGAAAATAGTAATTTTTACTATAAAAAAATTTTTTTCCGCGTAATATTATTATTATAAATGAACTTTGTTGGTTAGCGTGTTAATCAAATGGAGGCATTTCTATTTAAGATTAACATCGAAATTTAATTAAAACTATTTAAAACTATGATTATATTTTAAAGTAATATAATAATAATTAGAATATTTGCACATGTATAAATTGTTATTCTTCATCAATAATAGCAACATAATTATAGTGTGACGTTTTTAATTTAAAAATTGACAGTGTGCCAACCGTCGGTTAACATTGCAACCAGGATTTTTTCAATTTTAATAAGTCCTTTGGAAAAAGATTATTTTGCGAATTATTTGACATCAAATAATTCATGCTCCGAAAAAAATTATAAATCTCAATTTTACATACTATCCTTTATTTTATTATCCTATATCGATAGCATTTCGTTGAGTCACATATTATGACCAAAAGGATTAAAAAATACTTTTTTTTTAAATCCTTTTGAATTTTTAATAATTCTGATACATTTTTAAATAGTTATAAATAAAATCGTTCAAATCCTCAAAAAAAAGCTTTAAAATACTATACAATTTCTGCTGAAAGCCAAAAGTCGATTATTTTTTTTCCACAAATAAATATATCAATAGACTAAAACCGAAAAAATCAGCATAAAACTGCCGACTTTGCATTTTCAATACTCAATTCGAGCTCCCCCTAACAACTTGCCCATTTTTCAATTTAAATTCAACCTCCGCTTCCTCTCCCCTACTCCCCTTATCTACTCTCGCCGCGAAATATAAATTCACCTTCTTACACGCCAGCGAGACGAAAAATTCGATAACCCCCTTCGGCGCACTCTCGACTCCGTTCACCCAAAATAATAAAAAATATCTCCACCATGCAGCAATGCGAAACCTGCTCTCTCTCCCACCGAAACGAGAAAATCCAAAGATTAAAACTGGAAACTCTCCCTCGTCATCAAAGAATTACGCAACTCTCCCTCTCGCATTGGCGAAATTCCGAAGCTGCTCTGCGCTTTTGCCCGCACGCGGACTAACCCACTTTGCCTCCTCGATACTCCTACCTATTACTACCCTCTCTCTCTCGCCCCCTCAGCCGAACTTCAAAGAAGGTGGTTTTCGAGATAGAACGCAAGCTCTGGGCGGCGCGTATATAGCGCGCACTTAGCTCTTGCCGCCGACTGGAAATATATATGCGCGAGCTCGCACAAAGCCCCCGCCGCCGAGTGGACTGATTAATGCGATTTCGCGCGCTCGCTTAATTCGATATCGTCGAATTATTAAAGCGAGAGAGAGGGAGGAGTGCAAGGGTTAAAAGGCGCGCAGAGAGAGAGAGGGACAGCGGGCTTTGACACGGTAATGGCGAAGTTTAAATTGCATTGCGCCTCCATTAACACGTATCTGCGTGCGTCCACGCTGGCCTTTTGCTGTGTGACAGACTCTGCGCCTGGGATGGGTTTTGCTTTGGCTTATTAGCTGATGTTGTGAATTTAGAGAAAAAAAATAATTTCTAACAGAGAATATACCGATGTGACATGTCTTTATTGAACATATGTGCAATTCTCAAAAAAAATAAAAAAACGCATTATCCGATGCCAAACTTTTTTGCCGACCAAACAAATATCTAATATTTTATGCGATTTTTTCCCTTCACTTTAAACCTCTGCCATTTAGCCCAGAAACGTCCTACATTATTTTTCAAAAAAGAAATTAAAACTAGAAAGAAAGAGCTTTAATTTGCTTTTTTGAACGATAAAAAATGTTGATTCCTTCAAAAGTTAGAGCAGTTTAAAGTTTTGCGTCGAAATTGCGCAAAAACACATTTAACTTTTCTGTACATCCCCTGGCTGCGGCCTGGGTGGCACACTAATATGGATTACCGGACTGGTTTTCTACGTAAAAATTACATATGGAACACTCTGTCTCGTTTATGTGCTTCACGGGCCATGCTAATGGCAGCAATCACAAATTAAAAAAAAAGTATTTCACAAAAGTCAAAAGTTCTGGAGATTTTCCCATATACTATTTATAGTTTGCTACCTTTTCACAATTTTTTTTAATGTTTACATTTCAAAATATAAAAAGGTTTTAAGCATAAAGTAGCCGATTAAGGTACAGTCAGTCTAGTAGTCAGTATCCGCGAATTAAATATTCATGAATAATTATTTATTCACTGTACCAACTGCGCATGAACAGTACATTAAAAATTCATCCTGTTAAAGAACATTTTTACTGAGCATTGAATCTTTTATCTTACACATTACAGTAACTACAAAGTGGACACATAAATCCCTCAATTCGTAAAATAACTTCGAAAATCTTCTAAAAAAATAACAATCAACGCTTCCCAAAAATAATTTCCAAAAAATGCAAAAAAAAATGATTCCTTCGAGCCGGATTTGAACCAGCGACCTATGGATTTCTGATTTTATTGTTCACCAACTACAGTCCACCGCTCTACCAACTGAGCTATCGAAGGCTCTTGTTAATCAAAGTTTGGTCCAGATACCGGAGGTGTCCCCCTTGATATGCATCACCTCCGTGATGTAGGTCAAAGCGTCAAAAGTTATACCGTCGCTGCGCGCACGGCAACAACAGCACGGGCAACTTGCTTACTCGCTCTTGCTCGCTCTCTGGCCGCCCAAACATCGATCATTATCGCATTTGGAAGTTGTGCAAGTGGCCCAGACGACGGAATGCGCATAAGTTACTGGCGTTGCAAAAAATCGATGTCAATCCGCGACAGCGAGGAATCGTAAATCGGTGTCAGAAGTTTCGGAGTTTATTAAGGAGAATATTCGAATATAGTTGGTCGGGATTATTCGTAGCAGAAAATGAATGGATTCTGAATCTTAGTTTCTCATAAATTATGCACGAAAAAATTTAATAAAGTTAAAATGAAATATCAACGAGTATATAATGTGGAACTTTTATTCAGATCATAATACTTTCGTTTCAGCAAAAAAAAAAGAAAAATAGAGAACAACGTCATTTCCAATCATGTAGAATTGTACCATAAGCATGCAAAAAAAATGATTCCTTCGAGCCGGATTTGAACCAGCGACCTATGGATTTCTGATTATATTGTTCACCAACTACAGTCCACCGCTCTACCAACTGAGCTATCGAAGGCTGTTGTTTAAAAAAATCCGGTTTCCACACTTATACGCGGGCCCGATGTGTTACACATTCGAAAATTCTCTGCGTGTATTGCTGTTACACTTTCGAAAATTCTCTGCGTGTATTGCGTAACTCGAAAGGTGTTTCATTTATAAAACGCATACGTAAACTGGAAGGGAGCTATGGTCGGTTGCTTTATGACATTTTTTATTATATGGTAATTATAACATGAAACTGCATTTTGATTTAAAAAAATATTACAATGAAGCTTGAGGACATGCCAGAACTAATTAGAAAGTTCTATGTCGCAAATTTTTAGTTTTAGTTCAGGTACCTTCACACTGTTAGCAATATCTAAAAGAACAAATATTTCATCTAAATTATAGCTAGTAAAAATAAGAAATAATCCAAAATATAAGATCGCAGGGAAATACTTTAGTGTCATAGATTCCAACGTCACCTAAAGCTCTATGATACTATAAATGCAAAAAATTAAAGAAATGACTACATCTTACACGTTTTGATTGTTCTAGAAATAAATAGCAAAAAGAGCTATCGAAGGTTCTTATATACTTGCGTTTTATTTGGACACAGGAGATAATTTATATCTTATTTAGAACGCATACATGCAAATCTTATATGACCTGTTTTGCCTCTTGTTTTTATTCACGCATATTTGCAAAATGCGATCTTTTACAGTCGGTTCATTATCGTTACTTCATCAATTATATCAACTGATGTTTCCAAAATGATGATGGAAATATGTTATTGTTTGTATAAATATCTCTTTGAACTTCTTCTATTATCCGTCTAAAGAATCGAATCAATTATTATACACAACATCTCCTCCTTTTTGCGCTCGAAGGCGATAGATGCAGACTGCTCCCTTACCGCCGTTATCTCTAGCATCATTAATCCGATTACGCGCTCCGCCACGGCTTATCCATGTCACAAAGCGAAGCAACAGCTCAATCCACCTACCTATACATACATGCATGCACATTCACAAACGTTTCCTCAAAATCGAATCCCCGACTGATGACGATATGGGGCCCCGGCAACGATCAACCCTCTACATACGTGCACACGCAACACAATCGTATATCCTAATCTGGCGCCTACGTCGGATGCCATTACACAGGTGGATCTAGCTGCACTCTCGCGCATAATGCAATATCCACCGATAATTATACCGCAAAACGGATAATTAGGAAGTCGACGTAACGTATACATGCGCGGGCACGCGATTGGATATATCCCTGTTGAATTAACTCTTCCCGCCTCTATACATACGTCGTATGTGTGTGTATAAAGTGTACGCAGCGAACGGAGAAATTCTCCAGGTCCGATATTTCGAGAGGAGAGTCCTGCGGAAATTTCGAGGACTTCGGTAAGCTTTTAATGCTCTCTCCGCGAGAGAGAGAGAGAGAGCTCGGTCTATCTACTGTGGTTAATGCCGAAAGTTCAATGCGAAATTTACATTGCGGGGAGAATGGATAAGGAGTGGAGAGGGGAGGGGGGGAGAGCTTTGTACGTGCTATTGGTCTTCCGAGAGGGGCGGAGAGCCGGGAGATATCGAGATAACCGAGTTCGCGCGTTGAGGTTTTGTGGAACGGTGTTAGGGGTCGTGGCGAAGGAAGAGAGGATGGGGGACTTAATAAGTGCGTGTGGGGAGAGCGGAAGTTGGGGTGTTATCGTTGGAATTTCAAGGAAGTGACAATTTAATTTGATTTTAACGGTGATGGTGGTTAAGACTCTTTTTTCTTGATGCTGGGATGATAATTTTTCAGATTAAAGGTTATAAAGTTGTAATATCCTCCAAGATAATCTTTTATAATTTTTAATATTTTCTTTTATTTTTATTTATTGCTATATAAGTACGTATGTACACGTGATACTTAATTTTATCAAAAGGGTGATTTCATGGCTCATTGTAAATTACAACGACTTGTAATTATTTAAATTTGTTATGAAATTGACAGAAATTATTCGCTATTCTTAATAACACAAGAACACTAAAAGTAAGTGACTAAAATAATTTTAAAAAATAAAAAAATTACAAAGAATGGCTTCTACCATAGATTAAATGCAAAAACTTTAAGAAATATAACTAAAATCTAACATTATGTATTAATCGTTCTACAAATAAATAGCAAAAAATTATCCTTCGAGCCGGATTTGAACCAGCGACCTATGGATTTCTGATTATATTTCATTCACCAACTACAGTCCACCGCTCTACCAACTGAGCTATCGAAGGTTCTTATTGACGCGCATTTTATTTACAGACAGGAGATAATTTATATCTTATTTAGTTTGCATATCCGCAAAGCTGTTGAGATGATAAATAATCTAATTAAAGTTCGGTAGCTCTCTTTTACTTCTTAATATCTAGGGATAGTATTCCCAATTCTTTTTTATATTTTTACACTTTATTCTATACGACTTATACAACTGATAACAATAGGTTACGTTGCCCCAAAATTTTCCAATCATTTTTAATATTTACCAGACCTTCCAATTATCTATAATTTCATAAATGATAAATAATATTGTAAATAATAAACAAAAAAAAAATTTAATCACCGTATAATTTTAGGTAAGTTTTCTGGTTCTTTAAGTAATATTTCTGGTTCCAGAATTCTTATAAATTATAAAAAAATATTAATTAACTTAATAACACTTAATTCTATGCTGTACTAAAGATTTTCTAAAAAACAAAATACAATGAGATTCCTCTTGTAACTGAGGCGGAAATTTGATTTACCGGATCTCTTATGCTCCGGAGTCAGCGCCAAAAGGCTCCGAGCGACTGAGTAGAAATTCCCCTAATGTCTTCCGGCGAACTTCGATTTTTCTTTCGACGTGTAGCAGCTTTTATGTAGGTCAACAGGTGTTTTCTGTCGAAAAAAGAGACAACTCGATAAAGACGTTCGCTCGTCTTATTCGAATTTAAAACGCGGAATTGAAAAATTTTTTTTATTGCTTTACAATAAAGATTTGATTAATAAATGCTTATGTAATATAGAAAAATAATAAAAAAAAAATTCTTTTTGTGACAGATGACCACCGCGAGACACCAAAAGCTCTTCCGCTTGGAAATGCAACACCACCGACGTCGAAGCAAAGTAGCCACAGCAGCCAAGGAAAATACGACAGTAAGGAAAACTTCGTTGATGATAATTACGACGTTGATGACTGTTCAGCACAGGAATACGAAATTATGAAGGTAAGCGATAGAAAATGCAATGAAAAAGTTGACATTTTAATAATTCTGCTATACGTTTTCAAGACTAGAGTTCGTTCTATAAAAAATTTATTATTCTGAATATAAAATTAATTCTCCTTTTATCAATAAAATGTCATTTTCCACCGATCTCGGAAAAAAGATCACACTTATCCAATCACCAAATTATTATATAAAATCAAGACAAAAGCCAACCTAAAACCTCACACATAATACATCCAGCCATTTTTTTTCTCTCGCAGGACAACCTACTGCTGTATAACCACGCGCGCCTCATGGCGCAGGACAACCACAGCAAGGAGTACCTCGTGAGCATAATGTTCTCGCACTACGATCAGAATAGCAACGGCAATCTCGAGCGCGAGGAGCTCGAGCAGATAGCCGAGCGCGAGGACCTCGAGCAGCTGAGCAAGGGCTGCTCCCTCGGTCACATGATCAGCTACGACGACGCCGACAGGGACGGCAGGCTCAATATCAACGAGTTCTATCTGGCGTTCAGCAAGCTTTACAGTAAGTCGTTGTATATGTGCCCGCGGGGTAAATGTTTTTTTTTTTTCGAGAGGATAGAGAGGTATAGGAAATTGGCGATTTTTTGATAGTTTCATGCGCTTATAATAAGGTTTGCAGGTCTTTGTTGAGCGATTTCAAAAGGTTTTAAAATAATTGTTGATGCTATATCATATCGTTTTGGAGTATTATTGTTTAAATCGGAGTTACTTATTTGATTTTAAAAACTTCAACTGATTTTAATTGCAAAAATATCTTTTAATTTTTAATAATTCAATCATAATTTAAAAAATATATGTGATAAGAAAAATCCGTGAAATAAGGTAAAGATAGTAAAAGAAAAATGTACAACAATAATGAAAAACAGTTTCTAGCTGTTCATTTAAAAACTAGAATTAAATACAAAACCCATTCAAATTATTATGCCGAATAGACAAATAAATTAAAATCAGCAGCAAGTACAATAACAGGCTGTTCAAATATATTTTTCTACATTCACCATTACTATAATTATTTTTTGGAAATTTTAAAAAGTTATTTAACAAATGAGAAGGAAATTTTTGTACATAAAAATGACATACGTTATAATAATCTCTCTTACGTGAAACGCCAGAACTAAAAAAAAAAAATTAAAATAAAATAAACAAATCATTTTTGACAAAACCAAAAAATATGATTCCTTCGAGCCGGATTTGAACCAGCGACCTATGGATTTCTGAATTTCACTCAACCGACTACAGTCCACCGCTCTACCAACTGAGCTATCGAAGGTTCTTATTTGATCAAGTGTCGCTTGGCGTGATAAACTAATATCTCGGTTAAAGTTTTCGGAAACTCAATTAAATCGTATATACAGCATAAATCAAATTCCAACTATTATTAGTTCCCGGTAAAATTATCTCAATCAACCAATAGTATCAACATAACATAAAAGAGCTTGAAATGATATCTGACGTTCTAATTTCAAAAGACCACACTTTCATTTCTCGACTCTTTCAGAATTCATCAAAATTTCCTGCTTGTTCTGTAATTCCCCAGCATCTTTCAAAGTATTTTTGCCCTTTGACAAACTAGTCCCGGCCCTTTTACCGTCGTCGTATCTTTGACTCTCACGTCTCAAAATCGCCGAAGCCTTTAAGACCTCGCGTGCTTCAAAGAGTTCCAGATCAGCTTTCTTCTGGCGCGTCCTCGTCTGAAACTTCGTCTCCCCTCTCATTCCGTTCGCTTTAAGATTGAAGTCCCTTCGACTTACCATCAAATTGAATCACGTTTTTATGTACACCAGAGGCAGGAGCGTCGAATGCCATCAGGAATTGGATGAATGTGTTGTGACCTACATAAAGCTACCGTGGAGATGGCTGTATTCGATTTTATTTAATATAATATCAATTTATAAAATAATTTCACTCGTAATGTAGTATTAATTAAAATGATAAAATTGAAAAATAATAACATTGAATGAAATCAAAGTATGCGATGTTGATAATAGAAATAATTACGTATATGTTATATCGTTATTATCGATCAAATGTCAAATCCATTTACTGACATAGCAAGTATCAGTACGTTCAACGAAAGAATCTTAATGAGAATTGACAATATATTTTAAAAATCATAAATCATTGAAATTTGCTTCGAAAATCAGAAAGTCATACTTACTTAATTTTACTCAATAGATAACGTGTAAGAAAATAGAAAGATTTTTTAATTTTGTTTCCTGGCATGTCCAACTCAAAAGACTTGGTTAATACTTAATCTATTGTAATAGCGCTCGTGTTGTGAACACATTCTATTGATGATAAATAACATAAATATACCAAAAGTTATTGAATTTCCTCAGTTTTTTTAATTCGGCAAAATCGAAACTACCACAAACAAACCAACGACTCGCAACTGTTAAAAAACGATTCTCCGAACCAGAACCATGAAAAATCCCATCGCTAACCCTCAGCCTTTTTCTACCGTCAAAGCCAGAGAGCAAAACGATAAATCTCTCTCACTTACTCCCGCAGGTGTGTCGGTGGTCTCGCTGGACAAGAACCTGGAGATCAATCACATCCCGGCGCGCGTCGGCGACAACGTCGAGATAAAGTGTGACGTGACCGGGACGCCACCACCGCCACTGGTCTGGCGACGCTACGGCGCCGATCTCGAAGCGCTCTCCGAGCCCGAGGTACGTACACAAGAAAACTCGACGTACGGACACTTGTTGTATCGTGCGTATATGTAAAAAGCAAGTGTCGTCTGTATATATACCTTTTTCGGAACTGGACTGTGGCCGGTCGTTAGTGCTGAGTGGAGGAGACAGAGAGTTAAAGGGTTTTTTTGGGGGGAGGAGTCAAGGGGACGACTGATAGATTGGAGTGGCGATTTAGTTTTTGAAGGTGGAGAGAACAGATTGGTTTGAATAAAAGGACGGTTGGAGGGGAAATTATTTTGATGAATTTTAAAGAAATAAGTGCAGAAGGCTTCCGAAACGATTTTTCTTACATTCTTCTCCGACTTTTTAGGTCATTTGACAAAGTAGCTACGAAATGCGAGAAAGACGAACGAAAATGAATGAATCTCCTACTAGGATAAGCCTTGAGAAATTTTTATTAATGTTTATATTTTTTATTTTACCAAGACTCTAGCGACGTTTCAATCACTCATATCGTAAAATATACATTTTTGGTCAATTCTATGCATTTATAGTATAAATAGGATTTAGTATCAATATAATTTATACAATAAACTCAAAGTTTCCGAAATTACACATGGCTTCCTAGCTATAATGTCACAAAACCAACGACACGAATCTTATTATCCCTAAATTAAAAATAACAAAGAACAAGCAGCTCGCGTATAGAGATTGCGGTCCAAAGATAAATAGCAATATATTGCCGAGATTGGCCATAGGACCGCAACGCACACACGTACGGCGAATACATATGCATGGCATTAAAACTTTTACGCAGATACGAATTTTCAACGACGGTAGCCTCTACTTGACTCGGGTGCAGCTAGTCCACGCTGGCAATTACACGTGCCACGCTCTGAGCAACAAGGACGTCGTTCAAACTCACGTCCTCACGGTGCACAGTGAGTATATCTATATTATGAGCATGTGTGTACATATACAGCAGCTTTCCTTCGTGCCCCTAGTGCTGGCCAAAAGTCAACGTAACTTACAACTTATACTGTAGGGCGTTGCTGTGGATTTTGTGTAATTTAAATTTAAGTCATCGTGATATATATGTATATGGGTTAACGAATTTGGAAATTGTAATAATAAAAGTAAATTAACGCTTTCGTCAAAGAAGACACGTGTCTTGCTTTATATTAATTAACAGCTTAGTCGGGAAATATCACTATTTGACTAGACTTCTTGGGAAATAAAAATTTTAATATACAAGATCCAGAAATACAAATATCAAAAGAGTGCTCTGAATTTTTCAAAACTTTTCCTCTTCAATTATTCAACTCTTTTTTTATACTCGCTTTACCTCACGCGCGACACGTATTTTCTCGTCGCTTTGAATATACTATGAATTCTCTAAGATTCACTATAAATTTGTTACAAAGAAAAGTTTTGAAAATTCATTATACTTTTTAAAACGATAAGTACGTACAATTATTTTAATTATTTACAATATCTATATAAATTAAATTATAACTTAATTTTTTAATATTTTTATATTTAATATATACAAGCGTACTTTTAACTTTTGAAAACGTAAACATTTTTACGGTTTTATACATCTCCGACACACTAATACGGATGGCGGAGGACTGGTTTTCCACGTAAAAATTGAAGATGTTACACCCTGTCCCGTTTATGTGCTTAGCACGGCACACTGCAGAGATCCATAAAAATGTAAAAAAAAGTTTTCAAAAGTACGGTGGATTTGCACATATGCACTCCAGTTTCCTAAACCGTTTAAGTCTTATTCATCGCCGGTTAAATAATACATAATATCAAAATCCACTCAATAAACTAACCCCCAACTGTTAAACTACCAAACACTTCATTCAAATTGACTCAAGCCTCAAACTTTTCAGACATCAACCCTCCAATGCACTTAGCCACCACTTTACATTGATAATATACTAATTATTATTAACAGCGATCCCCGAGGTGCTCGTTACCCCGCGGCTGCAGTCAAAGCGACCGGGCGAGGAGGCGACGATGCGCTGCCACGTGGTGGGCGAGCCGTTGCCCCGCGTCGAATGGCTGAAAAACGACGAGCCGCTGCAGCAGTCGCGCGACGGCGGCGACAAGTACGAGGTCGTGGGCAACGGGACGCGGCTCGCCATTCGCGGCATCGGATACGCCGACACCGGCGCCTACATGTGCCAGGCGACGAGCATCGGCGGCATCACCCGCGACATCAGCAGCCTCGTCGTGCAGGAGCAGCCCACGCCCAGTAAGTTCTTCATTCGATTTTGCCGCTTTTCCTGTTGCTAGAATTCATTGACTTATAATTAAACCCCTATTTTAATAGGGTTAGTTAAATAGTTTTATTGAAATAAAAATATTAGATTTAATCGAACACATATTTTATGCAGACACGGTATGTTCAATACTTTAACTTTGTTGTGTGACTTTTTTCGGAGCTGGTACATGGATTTCAACGAACAAATTCTTTGTATTTTGTGCAATTATGCTCCAAAGTAGTTGCAAAAATAAAAATTATTTGAGTAAGTAATTTTTAAATAGCACAAATTACACAAAAATTTTTAAAAAATCGTGAAATGTAGTTTTTAAAATTTAAAAATTATACATAAGTTTTCGAATAAATTCAGTTTAAAATAAAAATTACAACAATGTTAAAGTATTGAAAATGCTGTATCTCTGTATATAAAATGACGACCCCCTCGAGGTATGAAACACAGTTACAGTGAAATTAAATCACTTTTAAAAATATTCACTCCGCTCTACCAGGAAATCATATAGAACATACAACAAAGTAATATTCTTTATCCATTACCTACATTCCTAATTTAATTCCAAGCTTTTGAGATTTTTCAATAATCTATTCGATTCCGCGAAAAATTTATAACAGTTTTAATAATGTCACGTATAGGAGTAGCACCGACTCCGTGCGACTCCCTTTAACGTCGTAAAATCGGAATTTTCACGGAAGACCGCGCTTTAAAACGTTCGCGGCAGTTCTCCGCCCGCCGGATAATTTGATTTTCAATTACTTTTTAACTTATTTAAAGCCCCGACAACTTTCTCAATCGAATCGCATTAAAAGAGTCGTTAGCCCCCGCACGTGTGTATATCGCTAGACATATCACTATCGCGAACATCGTTAAAAGCCAAACTGTCGCGTCGACGAAAATTCGACGGTAACAGGTTCAATCATCGAGTATTTGCTAAAACCGCGTTCCGCGAAAAATCAATATAGCGCGCCGCAAATCAATCCACACCACTTTGCCATTCGGCAAAAGCCGCCCATCGCGACTGATTAAGAAAAGGTTGTATATGTACAATATGCAAGTGATTATAATTTCGTCCGACTATACGGAGAGGGTCGATCGGATCAGCGACCGCGTCGTCCGAGTTATTTCTTTTCCACGCGACGTGTCTCGTTCCCGCACTCCATTATCGACATGACACGCGCGGACAGAAAGTTATAGGGCGAGTGGGGGAGAATTGTATTGTTTCGTCGACTGGATTTGCACGTCAGGCGATTTATGTACATATATATTCACCGAACTCTTCATTTTTTTTTACGTATATATAGAAATGCGCGGACAGCGGCGGTAGCTTGGTTTTCATTTGATTGAGTGATGCAGAGAGGAGAGTTTGCGGTTTTCGCGAAAAAACAAACAAATCGAACGGGGAAAAATAATCTTTTTCGGTTTGACGTTTTATTTGCGCGGTGGAGCAGAATATAGGTGGCGCGCGGAATGTGTGTATGTGTATCCGAGTTCGGAGTAGGTAGCTTTGAAGTGTACGCGTATAACGAAATATTTTATTTGATATGTGGTAGTTCGTGTATATATATGTATATATTTTCGAGTATAAAAGTTTAATAGAATTTTGGATCAGATCTATATAAATATACGAAAAATTGGTTTTGACACGCATCGGATGTTGCGACGAACAAATAAAAATATTATAGTTTCATAAAATCTATATTATACACGCTTTAAGAAGATTAAACGTCAACTTTCAACAGTGCGAGCCACGAGATAACTCGAAAAATAAAATCGACTGTTCTCTCGGATTATACGATAAAGCCCGCGCATATAAAAATATTAATCTTCCGCACTGCAGCATTTATAAAAGCCGCGAAGTCTCGCGATGTATTTCGCGCGCCGTCGATTTTCTTAGGCCGCGATGAAAAATAAAAGAGACACGAGCCCGCAGCGATTTTTTCCTTTAATGCGCTTAACGCGATAAAAGTGGTTGAAAGGAAACGCGGCCAAAGACAAAAAGGCGGGGCACACCGTGCTTGAAAAATCGCGCGAAGTAAGTTTGTCTAGGAGCGCGGGAGTCGAGAGATTTACTGGGCACATTACGCTAATCGAGACAGGTCGACGGGAATTAAGAAGTGGAAAGGGAAAAACTGTAGAGTAGGAGCTAACCGGGAAAACAGAGGGAAAATTTTTGGCCGCCTGCCTGTATTGTTCGTCGGCGCTGGTGGAGAGGGAGGATATTTTTTAATTTTTGAGCTTGAAATATTCCAAAAGGGGAAAATGCTTGCCCTACTGTCGCGCGTTGTTTTCACTGGGATACTTAACGTACTGCG
>JAPYZO010001342.1:0-59568 GCA_030522905.1 Torymus flavipes
ATTAAAGTGGCTTGTTTGTACTCCATTTGGGTAGATTATCATTTGGCGGATACATATATTTTTTTTTTATTAAAAATGGAAGTGTAAAATTATATACCTATAACCTTTTCCTATAAAGGAATTTTCATTCATAGGTTCGTTACAGAGTAATACGAGTAGTAATAAGCAATAATTTTGTAAACCTTTAGTCGCTCACTTATCGAGCAAGTGAATCAGCGATTCATTCTTCAATAGGAGTTTTAATATGAAAGGTCAATCTATTTTGTCTTTGTTTAGTTAACATCTTCTTCTAAATAATGTTTAGGAATGAATTTATTAAATAAAAAATACATTTAGATTAGCTTTAAAAGCTTTAAAAAATCTATATATAATAACACTAAGATAAAAGACATATTCCAAAAGTCATAAGATCAAGACTTTCTCCCTCCCTCTCACCATCGACAACGCACGAAAACTGCACTTCATTATTAACTCCATCTTTCTAAAGCAGCCATTTCCTCAAGACCTATATATAGACTTTCAGGCGTACGCACGCACATACATATACCCATAGCACTCAACTTTTTAATCGATCTCGTTACAGCGGCGCCGAGCGAGGAGCGTCGGTTCTTCTCGTTCCACGAGTGGGGCATATCGGTGTACGAGCCGTCAGCCTGCCGATTGTATCATCAAATTAAGTCGACGGACATTATACCGGGGACGCAGGTAAGTTCAGGGCGAGTTAATATCGCCGTTACGCTTATGTAAATCGTGCAATTTGTGCGAGAGCGAGAGGGCAGAAGGAACGCCGATTATTTGTACACCCGTGGGCGAGAATTTCGCCGTAATTGAACCTGATTATCTCGCGAGTAAAGAGGGGCCGAGGGGAAGAATGTCTACCTTATGCCCATTAAGGAGAGTGGCATTAAGGCGACGTGTCGCTGCACGCGGAAAATTGGAATTCTCTTCTTTTTTTTCTCTCCTTTTGAATTTTTAGAAAAAAAAGAAGGTACACGTTTTGAAGGGGTTTTGGAGGATTTAAAACAATTATTAGAGCGTTTCATATATATGAAAGAAAAGGTTGGGAAAATTGAGAAAATGTTTTACTTTTCATAAGGATCGCATCCTCGTTATTAGCAAAGTTCAAATGGTCGTTGTTGACGTAAGTTAACTAAATATATTTTAGTTAAAGTTATAAACTTCATACTATATTACCTAAAGAAAAATTCTATACCCCAAATCCCTCGACAATCCCACCGCCCAGAATGAAGCAATTATTCGGCTCCGAAAAACCAACGAAAATAAAAGAAAAAAAAACGCTTTCTTTCTCACACGCACATACACAGGTGGTGACGACGGACAAATTTCCGGTGGAGCTGCAGTACGTGGCGGCGCTCGATCAGGTCTGGGTGCTCAACTGGCGCAGCGAGAGCGACATGGGGGTAAAGACGATACAGGTGATCAGGGACGCGGCGCAAAAGAAGAAGCACAGGACCGTTCATCCGGAGCCGATTGACGGCCAGTTCGATCTCGTCCGTGGCCTCTACATACCCGAGCATCAGGTACACACCCTCCTCCCACACACTTGTTCTTGTTGCTGTTCCCTCACATACACACACACGAGAAATGGATAAAATAAAAAAAAAGGAAAAGCGTGTCGCGCCGTGGTAATCCGAACGGTAGACGCGCTTTGTTTTTAATGGACTGAGAGAATTGCGCGTGGCTGTCGGTCAGACGAAGCTTGATTTTTGTTATTTTTTTTATGGGTGTTTGGTGTGAGAGTACGAGGCGCGAAATTTATTTGTGAGCTTAGCGCGGCTGTTTATTTTTTTAATGTCTGTCGATGGGATTATCAGGTTGAGTGTTTGTTCTTTGGCTTCTGTCAATTTGGTTGTATGCAAATGTTAAACACATAGAAAAGTATTTCGATAATAAATCTATAGTTTTTGTCTTGTCAATCGTAACCGATATATTTATGTACCATGGACGCTCCTTTTGTCTATCTGATGTTTATTTATTATATCCAACATGAAAACATGGAAACATTTTACTCGTCACATCACTACAACAAAGAACGCATCATTTGCATACTTTATAAGCAATTATCCATTTCCTATAATAGTTCTACCCGGAAAGAACATTATTCCGCAGTCTCGGAAAAACTGTACACCCAGGCACACCTATATATAATTCCCATCCGAGAAATCACGAGGAAAAATCAGCTGTACATCACCTCTCACTCTCCATCAATACATACGCACCAAATGAACAGCAGCAGTAGCAGCAGCAGCAGCATGAGCAACACTCTAACCAGCCCATATCAACCATTCTCACTCCCTCTCCCTCTCGATTGCAGGACATCGGCCACATGTTCAAGTACGGCTACGTGACGCACACGAACCAGCGGGGCATGTACAAGCTCGACCTGGCGAACATGAGGTACACGCGCAGCGCCGACCTCGCGCCCTACAACTGCGTGCCGGCCCACATACAGTTTCCCGCCCTATGTAAGTATATGTATAGATGACGCGTGTACGCGCAAAATTGCGGCGGCTATATATGTGCAGTGTGCGTGTGTGTATGGAGTGACGATAACGACGGCGCCGAGTGAGCTATCGGCGTGTGATTAGTTGTGAATCAATTGAGGTGCGGTGGTTGCTTGTTCGGCTGCAACGCGGGTGTAACGATGATGATGACGCGTATTGCAGGATTATCTGTATTATGAGATGGTAATTAATGTGATTGGGAAAAACGTTAAGGTGGCTTGAGTTATAAAGTATTTTAGCGAAAGGTATATAGTTGTCTTGCAAGTCTTTTTGTATACGACAATTTTAGTAAAATTATTACTTTTTTCTTTTATTGGGTTTTTCCTTCTCAAAATAATAGTGCGGATATTTTTTAAAGCACACATTAATTTGTAACCGTATACATAATTAATCTTCTCCGCGCGGGCAAATGAAAATTACTTCTAATCTTTAAAAGCGAGAATTAAAAGGCGGTTCTCAAAGCTTTAAAATGATCATCAATTTGCCAATATCCCCGTGAAAAATAAAAACACACAGCAAAAATGCAAGCTTTCACAATATCTTCGCTCAGCACACACACATACACACTTCCCTCGTCACCCAACAACCCACCAAAAATCCACGAAGAAACCCTTTCCTTAAACTTCCGTATCCCTTAACCCGCACACCTCGACCCCTGTGTATACACACAGCCGTCGAAATAAAGCCAATCGGGTCACGCTTCCCCAACGGTAATAGCAGCAGCAGTACGCCGGCCGGCCCAACTTTTCACCACGCCGGGCCAAACTACTTCCGTCCGAGGGCGAGTGTCGCGCCCAGTATGTATACCTATAACTGAGTTTCCCAACCCCTCGCGGGAGGTGCAAATACACACGTATGAGACGGCGACGACGACGGACAATTAACCGCGTAGTAGGAGAAAGTTTGCCAGCCTGTGCGCTCGCTCCTTTTTTCTCGAAGGAGAGTTGCTGCGCGCGCGCGCGCGGAGTAAAGAAAAGTTCGTCCCGATGTGGGTCGAAGAAGTATACAACGGGTAGGAGAAGGAGAAAAAGCTTTATTCGCCCCTTTACGCGCGCGATGCGAGTTTTCGGGGTCTTTGATTTAGTTCGGGGAGGGACGGGAGTCTTGTTTAATTTTGGGCGAGGTTTTATAATTAAAGTTGGAAACTGGGTTGAAGGTGCCGGCGAGGAAAGGCTTCCTTTTTGGAGATAAATGGGAGACTGAGTGAGGGTTGAGAATGAGATTAGGATTGAAGATCGGGTTAGTTTGGCTTACTGTTTTTTTAATATATAGGTTATAGAACTTTTGGCGTAGGCGAGTTTTCTGTTTCTCGGGCATTTTCATTTTTTTCGTTTATATATCATTGTGGAGAAAACCGTAAAATGTACGTGACTGTGAATGAAACATTGCAACCAAACGTATATTTATAATATTTGTATAAAGTATAATAATGTTTATTTTTTATTTATAAATGACCGTTTCGGATACGTTACCTACCAAGAAATGAATCCGAAAGGGTCAAAAGCGTCGACGAGACGCAGAATCGTACCACAGTATATACCTACGGTATATACATCAGGCAAAATCCCGCATCGCGCTAATGATTCGCCGTATCTCTATCTCTGTTTATACACGCAGACGGCTACGTAATACTGCAGTGCGAGGAGCCAATAACGGGCCGCGCGACCGGCCAATTACTACTGGATTATCTGACGGACACGGTGCTGGCGCACAAGCCGGAACTCGTGGGCAAGCCGATGGTATCGCCCGACTCGCGCCACCTCGTCACCCTCGACCGACAGCAGAACGGCGTCGTGCTCATCGTCGAGGAAATACTACGTGAGTTGACTATAATACGTATATACGTTAATTATCAATAAGGCCTTCTGCTATTATTATTATTGTTATTTGGTGGTGTAAATAAGGGATGGCGTACAGAGATTAGATTAATTGATCGTGTTCAAGGGATAATTATAGTAAATTTTCGTAAAATCGAGGTGTTTTAATTTAATATATGTTGAAGGAGTTTAGGAAGAGCTGAAAAATATAATGCTAATGTTTATATCAAAAGTTTATTTATCGGTAGCTTCACATTTATAAAGGCAAATGAAGAATTGTCAACTAAAATTAAAATAATATATTTACGATTTTCAATTACTTCACAGCAACTGGATTGAACTTTGCATTCGACGTGAAAACCACTTTGAACATCAGCGACATAACGTTCTATCCGTCGCAAACGACGCACGGCTACGATCTTTACGCATCTTCAATGGACAATAAGGAGGACATACTTTTCCTCAATCTAGCAACAGGTAAATCATTATATGCTATACTATAACGTGTAGTGCAAAATCGTAAATACTTTATTTTATAGTAAAAATTACTATATTAGCATTTATGATAATTATGGTTGAAATAACCGTAATATATAGTATATTTGACAAAAAAAAAACCTAGAAACTATAACTATATTTTGACAACTATACGATATGGTAGTATTAATGTCTCAGTGCACTAAAAAAAAATGTAAATAAATTGGACTCAGGGCAAAAATTTTGCAATTTGAAAATTCATCCCGTAAAAAGTTGTATTTCCTGAGAAAAAAAACACTCAACTTACCCATTGCTTATTATCCACAGGCAAGGTGGAGATGATCACAGGTGTGGGCAAAGCGATGCCACCGTCGTACGCGAAATGGGCGAACCCGAACAGGCCGATCGTCCAGAGCGGCGTCTTCGGCCGCTACATGGTCAGCCCGTCGAACGAGGCCCTCTTCGTTCTCAACGGCGAGACGCGGACGGTCAACTGCGAGATCGGCGGCCTCGTGCATCCGAGCATGGTCGTATGGTTCACCGTTCCCACGCATTAAAGAGGAGAGATTATAAGAAAAAAGATGCGACGAAGTGGTGTATGTGTGCAGCGCAAAGGTCGAGGCGACTTTTTTTTCTTCCTTCTGTATTAGGACACTAGACTGAATATTTTATATATTTTTGTTTGTAGAATTTTTTTTTATTCCCAACACGTTCTGGTATGTTGAAGGAGAGGAGGTGAAATAATCTCTATACACGATTTCATATCAATTTTTGACTCGAGTATTATATAAGTTAGACGAAATTAAACGATATTAATCTAGTGTCGAGTTTCACGATTAATATAATAATGGTTATATAGCTGCATGTCTATTGGGAAACGAATATTCAGAACGAGAGATAATGTTCTCGGTGAATTGCGATGAAATTTCTCGCGGTAACAAGTGGAATTGATCTCGAGGATGTTATATACTTTCTATCAAATAATAACTATACTAGCGAGGGACTAGTTTACCGACATAGTAAGCGAAATAGTTTAGTTTAGAGGAAAGAAAGACACTTAATAAAAAAAAATAACTGAGATTTAAAATTTTTAAAACCTTTGGAATTTTAAAAGTTTACAATTTTTCTGAGAGCCGCACTATACTTCCATTTTGCGGGAACGGGTGGGATATACTGAAATCTTTATGTTACGACCTTTATGATTACAAATGACCAGCCGTTTCGATGTAATGCACGTACACCACGTATAAGCATTGGTGGTCCCCGGTGTAGGGCGAAATTTTTCGATTAAAGTCACCTTTTTTATACGACATTATATAGAAAATTATTTAGAACTGGGCATTAGATCTCTATGGAAAAATAATTGTGCACGATATTCCGAGTCTGATAGTTTAAATTTATGTAAAAAATAAAATATCAAAGCGGTCGCAGAATTTAGTTCGTATTGCACTTTAATAATGAAAACTAGAAAGTCACGTTAACAATTTGGATTGACCCAGTTCTCAAAGTATTAAATATATCGCATGGGTGTTCCAAGAACCGACCAATACGAAAACATTTCATTTTCTATTTCTAAAAAATAAAAATAAGCAAACTTTCCCTTTACGCGAAAGAAAAGAAAAGAAAGAAACTATCACAGACAAATTCTTGTACCGATATAAGCATTTCTTTTTTGCATATCCCCGATTTTGATATTCAAGCTAAAATTAAGGATCCAGGCATTTTTAAGTACTAATATACCGATTAAAGCCGCGCATTTGTCTATGAAAAGACGCTCTGTGCTCTGTGTTTGACAAGTAAATGAACACATGGACGTATTTAAATAAAGCTAAATTACAGACACTCGATTGTAAGCCCATGAGAGAAAAAAAAGAACAACACTTGGATTTAAGATATCATTTTTCATACAAATACTCGATAAGACCCATCATACACAATAACTAGTGATAATGTAGTATTATTACGAATATATTTATAGATTATATGAAAATGTTAAGTATAGCATTTTTATGAAGAATTGCCTGTTTGAAATATGATGAAAACGTATGTAATTTTATCATTAATCGCAAATCTTCCTTCGTCTCTCTCTCTTCTCTCTCTTTCACTTGCTGACTTTCACAATATAATATTCGAAAGTTGTTTTCGATGAATATAAAAAAAAGTATATATATTTTTTGACATTGGTTGAAAATATGAAAAAGGATAAGTACACGAGAATGTTCTATTAAATGAATTATAGAGCGCTGTTGCGCCGACTTTCCTTGTGAATTGTAGAAAATTTTGTATTTGCTCGTAAAAAGTGTTTATTGAAACGATTGTTGAGAATATAAATTAGTCGAAGTAACAAATAGATTAAATGAGAGAGACGGAGAAAAATAAATTTCGAGGGTATTGTGTAATGACATGAGATACTTTCAAGTACATCTTTGGATATCCATTTAATTAAGTTACCTCAATCAAACTCGAAAGAAAAAAAGAATTATTTTGCTCAATAGTTTTTGAAATAATAATTTTTAAAGTCTCTTTTTTACTCTAATAAAAAAGTAGAAAGTATAAAAGTTTTTCTCCGGATTAATTAATAAAATTGAAACCAAACTGTTGATACTCGATACCCTCATAAAAAGGTAAAGAAAAGCGGCGTATCGCAGCCAAACTCTTTGAATCTCGCGAGATACGCGTCGAGATGTGAGAAAAGCGAAACAAAGGAACTGTCTCAGTATAAGCACCGACAAAGATGATCCGACGATACAAAAAGAAAAGAGAGAAAAAAAATTAAATACCAGCTAGCATTTAGCAGAATGTACAGAAGCGAAGAGTTATTTTGTTAATGTTACAATCTATATCGGGATGCGTAATAATCGATTACTTGTAAACGTTTTTAAAGAGATGAAACAAGAAAAAAAGTAAAAAAAAAAATATGATGCAAAGGCTGAACAACGGAAAGTCTCGCACCAAAACTCACGTACGCATTATATATGAATCCTACTGTAGAGATTTTCCGTCGCAAGCTGACAACTATAAAGCAAAGGAATTTCACGAGGAATCGATTACACTGACTCTTTTTTTCTTTTGCAAGCGAGAACAGATCTTAGGCGCGCGCGCATTAGATAAAGATTATGAATACGTGTACGAATCACACAAGGTTTGGTTTTTCTGGTTTTTTAGAATGACAGAAAAAAAAGAACAAAAGTGACTTCGCGCATTTAGATAAAGAGAAATACATCGCTACACGATTAATATTGTATAATTAGCTTAAAGCAGATACCGAGGTTATATATTTATAAAGGAAAGACTTGTACGCATAATTGTAAACCAGATAGTGTGCGAATTATCCTTTACGAAAAGAAAAACACGAAAAAAAAGAGACGATTAAGAAAAGAAGCTTTGTAAGAGGTAAAGTTGCAATTTCGTTTGAAAATTCCAACTCTATCTATATGAAAATGTTAAAGTCTTATCTAGTCAGATCTACATCACTATAGGATATTATTTAAGTTTGTACATTTCATTACGCATATTTGTCTAGTCATCGCTTATGGCCAAAGCAACGCGAGCTTTATTATTTCAGTGTAACACTGTAATAAATGTAAAACAGCAAACAATAAAAGTAATGGCATTAATTTTACTGCTGTTCCGTATTTATCGTTTATTTGTGCAAATTGTTGCTCTGCGTTAACAGAAATGTAAATAAACGATTGTAACCCAATAGAATACACGAAAAATGGCTTGTTTCGTCAAACGAGCCGTAAAATTGAATTGAAAAAAATGATTTTACTTAATAAATATCACAATTCGTTGTGGAGTTATAACAATTTTTGGGCGATTAGAAAGTTGAAAAAAAGATTGTGCGATAGTAAATAAAATTCCATTTGTTCGGTAGAATAAAAAGTATAAAAATTGTTTTAAATGCGTCATTAACAGCCGATCACCTCACAACCAACACAATGCGACTAAGCTCGTAATGACACAATAATTATGTATATTAATGTGTGTTTGTTAAGATGCATTCCTTGTAATAAAAATACATACGACACATACTTTCATACTTTTTTTCTTAACCCAAAATCATTAAATCTTTAGTCGAGACTTTTATAAGTTAGAAAACAAAATAAAAGAAGAGGAATTGGGATCAAGGCAATAAGAAGAATTCTTTAAATGATTAACGTTCATCTTTTATTTTCTAATAAATTATTCTTGTTCGGAATCACCGAGTCTGTATTCGCCTATTGTACAAATCCGTTTAGACATTTTCACAGTTTTTCGCGCTAAAACGAACTTCTCTTACTCTTCCATCACTTTTTTTCTCGTTTTCAATAAAAATTGTCTAAAAATCGCTTGACTAATTAAAAAAAACTAAACAAATTAACAATACCGATAAGAGGAACAGTGCGCGAGGTGCTCCCTTATTTTGCATTTATTACATTTAAAAATTACAAACGCACTCTTCCAACGTTGATTCGACTCGTTTTCTGCTTTTCGTTTTAAGACATTCGGCATTCCGTCTTTTCTCAATTCTTTGCACGTACATCGCGAGCGTACATACATTATTCGAAATATGATTGCAAATCTCTTCTGCGTATTCTTCTTTCCGACTCGTTTGTTCAATTCGGCCAGTCTTCTGAGAAAGCTTTAACAAGTTCACCTCGTGCCAACATAAGTGTATATAAACGAAGACTCAAGAATGAAAAAACTTATCTTGGAACGAACCATCATCCGAATTTCGCTACATCATATACACAGCCAACAAATTTGAAAGGTAGTTTTCCATTTCTTTTGTTTTTTCTCATTTTTACGTAGTTAGAGATCTCTTAAGAGATCTGTCGAAAGTCTTTCGTGACAAATGATACTCTGCTTTATATTCAGTCGTTTTGATGTCTTCATTAGTTCTCTCCTCTCTTCAATCTTAAATATTGCACTGCTTTACGTTGGCACCCTGCCGACTGTAAAACAATATGTAAGCGTTACTAAAGTCCTCCTCCTGGGGCTTCTGTCTGCTTGTCACGTCGTCATTGTAATAGTGCCAAAGATCGGTTTGTGGATTTTTCGCATAGGCCGTATAGTGTCCAGCAGATACTCCTACACCAAACATAAAATTAATTACTTAGTTCTCAATTGTTAAATTAGAAGACATTATTGTTATTAAAGAAAACTGCTAAGTGTGAAAATTTTTAGTTTAAAAATTAAAGGAAAACATATTTAATTGTTAAATATCAGTTAATAAATGTTCTATATTCTATTTTTTGATGTATTTATGAATAAATGTTCTTACCACCGAAGTGACAGACGCACGCATAGAGATCGTAAAGATGCTTGCCGCAGCTCAATCCAACCAAAGGGAAGGTCACTTTATCGTCCAGCTTCATACTCACACACTCATAAAATACGAACCTAGTAACAAAAAAAGAAAGAAAATGAAGCCACATGTATAAAACTAATCATACAATTAAAGCATGTAAAACAATACACACCTTTTTAGGTAGACTATAAGGAACTTAGGGTACCGATGAACGGTTAACGTTTTAGTAGCACATTGATTCCTTTCACATTTTGGACAGTACCAAGGATTGTGCTCATCCAGAGTTTCGCTTTAAGAAAAAAAATTACTACACGTTAAATATGCTTCAATGCCAATTATAATTACAATAGCTAGAATAGTTTATTACTATCTTTAATCACCTTTGACTAAATGCTTGAAGACAATCGTAAAGTGACAGGGGGTGATGAGGCCTCTGCTTGCTGACACTAATATGATCTATGGGTTGTTGAATGTTAGGAACATTATCGACGTATCGCACAGCCAACGTGTCGCCGGACTGCAAATTTACTTTGCCGCTGTCTGGCACCTTGCAGCCGGTACAATGCGAGGTGTATATACAACGGGAGCAGTGATGACCCTGTGAATACAAACATATCACATTATACTCCAATACCAAAAAACTACAAAAATTGACTCATAAATGTAAAAAAAAGCACTACCAACCTGTCCATCAACAAGGTGAAGCGTGTACGTGCCCTCCTGGGGCGCAACTCTCCTGACAATATCCCAGACGTCCTTAGCATCGACCCTTGAAGGAAGTTTGAAGAGGCGCGGATGGCCAAAGAGCTTAGTGCTCTTGCGATTGTTGGTGGCCTCGTCGGTATCGTGGCGCAAGACGAGGGGCACGGGGAGTATACGGACGGCGGGCCGCGCGCGCTGCGACTGATCGATCTTGACGAAGGAAGAGGCTGTCATCTCGACCGTGCAGACGGGACACTTTTTCGGTTCCTTCTCGCTCTTGAAGTAGTTCTGTTGGGTAATACGTACTGCTCTCTCAGTTTCCGCGCTTATAGCTTATTTCACAAATGCGTCCGGATTATAGCGATTTTTTTTTATGGTTTTGCTCATCGCAAGTTCAATGTCGCGCTCTGGCTCTCTTGTAACGTTGCTCTTTTTTGGTACTTTTGAATGAATAAAGGACGTGTGTTGCCCATTTTTAAATGCACCGACTGATGGCGTTGATATATATTTATTTTTATTTTTAATAAACAAAAAATCGAATGAAAAAAATCAACGTAAGAGGGTGGTACAAATAAAAACAATTTGTGAAATAAACTAGGACGAAAAATAAATGTAACGGGGTTACCCTCTCCAGCGGCTGCGTTGTAAATGCTGTGTGCGGCGTTAATAACAATGGCATGATGGAGTTAGATCGTCCGGAAACAAAACCGTGATCACGATTACGTGACCGATATCAAAGTAACAACGACAAAAAGAAACTTATATACTTTGACCAAGAAATGTTTAAAAAGTAAAAAAGGTCCTTGGATATTCTCTCAGTTATTACGGCAGTATCAGATTAGTCTGAATTGAGTTCCGATCGAGGCTTGCGCCCCAATGCGGCTCGCAGATTGTACTAAAATTGCGGATCACACGAGCTTCCATCTCGAGCCAAACGCCGCCTCAGCTCGCCGACCACCCCCAACGGTTAAAGAGGGGAGAGCGTAGACGAGCTTCCCCGGCAGATAGGACGCGCCCGAGCTCTTTCTGGTTCTCGCGCATGCCATCACGGCATCGCCCGGCTAGAGCGTACAATCGACCTTATCTCAGACCTTCCCGAGGTGATATAGTGAAACTGGTAACCAAGTACCTCGTATGTACACCCCCGCTGCGAGATTGACGCTGCCGATATCATCATTGAGAAATGGACCTTTTCTTTTACTTTCGATTTGAAATTTTTAAGTTTTTTAAGAATTTTCGAAAAGTTATAATGTTTTAGTACAGAAGGATTATATTCGGAAGAACTCTGATAACGGTCGAATTATCGCATATTTTAGTACACAACTACTTGTGGATTTTAGTCTACGAAGCTGGTGCTTGGATATATATCTAGAACTACGGTTCTTGTGCATTGGGTTAAAGAGGCATTGAGCGCGACTTCTCATACACACATATTACACATACACTCTTCCGGATGCTTTTCATAATCATAATATGAGGAAAAAATTACGAAATTTCATACCTTGATGCAAGGATCGCAAATGACGAGTTTACAGCTATTCTCGCTGTGCTTCTTGAGATCGCCGTCATTGTCTTCGAGACAGATGGTACAGGTTTCCTCGGAGGTGGAGTTATTAGCAGACGTCACCGTGCCACTCGTGCCACTCGTGCCACTCGTGCCTCGTCGGCGTCTCGCTCACGTCCCACGGTTTCGGTGGATCCGTTAACTCGAACGCGTAAATAGACCGGTTGATGTCGTTCACGTGCCTTAGCAGCTGGTTGTCCTCCTGCAATTCGATGATAAGAGTGTTTTGATTGTGAAGTGTATATTAAATTTTTTTTAGATATTTTGTAATAAATGGAGAAAAAAGACTTTTATCGCATCAATCAATAGATTTATCCTCGTTCTACTCTTTTTTATACTTGTTATGAAGTTGATTCATTGAGATAGACATTTTTGTTCACTACTTCAGTGTAGTATTTCATGAAGCATTACTCATGCTTGACATCAATGTCAAAAGATAATAAACAATACAATAATAATATTATTATAATGATTTGTACTTTGGGATGTAGCTCTGTAACTAAGCTTGGAGTTACAAAAATGTTCTCCCAAAGAATATTATTATCGGAGGGCAGTATCAACAGCAGCCTAACCCTAACTAGCGTGCTATTTTCTAAACCCTCCGAATATAATTTAAAATAAACAAAACTGCTAATTACCAATATTTTCGCTATATGATTCTCGAAGACTTCGGCGAGGGCGATGCTGGTCGTGGAAACGTCCTCCTTGCCGAGGGTCTTGAGCAACTCCTCTTTGAGCTTGCTAACCCGCGACTGTTTATTCAGCGAGACAACACATCGGACGGGTACTTCGCCGCTCGCCGGAATGTACGTGACGGTCAGCTGCCGCTCCATCGCGTGGGGTAGCGGTACGGAGAGGTACATGAACGGCTCATATGTCACCGAAACGTGCTCGCAGACCTCACACACCACCTGCAAAATAAATATAGTCGCACTGTGTTATTTAAGGATTTTATGTTGATTGGTTTATAAAGTTAATTTAGTTTTACTTTTTTATGGGTTTGTCACAACCTTCTGAAATCTATTTTTAATATAATAAAAACAGACAGGAAAATAATTGTCTTTAGTCTTGGAGACACCTTACGATGTAGACCAATCTATTGCAGTTACATACCGACGTGTGTCTCCGGGTCAGTGTATTAGAAATGATAGATCTGGCTCTTACCTTGCTTTTGAACTGTCCTTGAAAGGTATCGACGATGACGCTTCGGTTCGTCCGTAAATGCTTGGCCCAGTGTTTATCAGCCTCGACTTCGTCCTGCGACGCAATGGCTCCATTCTCGTTGCTCTGCAGCAGTCTGGAGCACTGCACGCCGCTCGTGCCCAGACCGTCTTTCCTGTGATTCTTCTCCTGATCCTCCAGTCGCATGCGCTTTACGTTACACTTCTCCAAGCCGTTGTCGAACTCAGCCTCCGAACCGCTCGACGCCGGGCATTCGGGACTGCAATTGCTGCGTTGGCAGTTAACCTCCTTGATACGCTTGATGCTCACGTTCTTGTTGTCGAAATCGTGGTTTTCCGTGAGATTGGCGTTCTCGATGGTAATACGTCGGCTGTTCTCCTTGGGGAACTTTTGGGAGTCGTAATGAATCTCGTTATTGCACTCTTGCGGAGTCACGAGAAAATTGGCATTGCTCGTCTTTGCGTCCTTGGCAATATCGTTGAACTTATCGAGGCGGATCTCGTGGTTCAGGAGCTCCTGCATATCGTTGTGAATGAAGGTGGATTTTGGGTTGCCGACCACTTCGTCGGAGTCGAGGGTCTCCTCATCCTCGTTCAGGGGCGAGCTATGAGGAGAGGGTGACGTAAGATTGCTGTCCAGATCGTCCATTGAGGAATCTAAATTTGAATGAACGATGTTTATTAATGCAAAAGTGGGTGTGTATAATCATCACGGGGTATACAAATGAGTAGCAATTAGTGCGTACCTCTGGGAGAACCAGCCATAGTCACATTGGGGCTGTTCGGACCTTCAGGTGACGGTTGGCTATCGTAAGCGTCCATAAGGTCGGAATTACTAGTGGCAGTAAATGTAGCACCTAAGCACGAATCTCTATCTCCATTTTGATTTGAATTCACAGCACTGGCAGTGGTTGCAGTTGCAGTAGGTATGTGACAGCTCTTATTCGTCTTCACTGCATTCGTCTGCTCATGCAGGGAATCTAGCAGTAATGCCAAAAATTCTTGACAATCATGCTGATTTTTTAAAATAAAAATATACAAAATATTACTTTAATTTATGTATATTTCATTGTGCTTTGTTTTAAAGTATCTACTTGAACTTTGTCTTTGAATGATATATTGTCAAACACACCTGTCTATAGTCTTTAAACTGAGAATGGTACACGCCAAGAGTTTGCTTAAACTCGGTCGGTTGAAGTACATTATATTTTCCTGACCACATTTTACTCAGTAATGCACTGAAGTTTGCCATAAGTGAACCAGGCGGTGGTGATTTTTCGCCGCGTTGTTGCAGCTCGAGAAAGTGACTTAGAACTGGTGGAGTGGCAGTCAGACATTGTAGTCCAGCAGCCATGAAACAGGTGTTGCCCAAATTACGAAGACCACAAACACCAGCTGGTGCATTAACTTCTGAAATAGAATAAAATGATAAATTACATGAATCACCAAGAATTGAAGTAAAGTATTTTTGATAAGAATTTAAGATATTATTTCGGACCCTAATACTGATCAGAACCCAAATAATGATCAATCTTATATGTCAAAAATAATTTTTAAATCAACAAAATAAAAAAGAAAAAAATTAAACATTAATCTTTAGCCCTTCAAATGTTTAGATTTTAAGTGTCAAATTACTATTTTTTCCGAGACAAAAAAGTTTTGTCAATGCCAGTTTATCACTACATTGGATAAAGAAGCACAATTAGGAGCACATGCTTTTAAAAGCCATTTTTAGAAATTCCACGGGTATTTTTTAGTTAATCTTTCAACCTACCAAGTATTGCATCATCAGGAGTATCACCGGTATCAGAAAATAAATTATTCAGTTCTGTTGCACTTGAGGGAAGAAAAGGCCCATGTTCAATCCCATTTCTGGGATCATGTAATGGCTCTCCAACTAGGTCTGAAAATGGAGGTTGCAGTGGAATGGCATAATCTGAGGCAGAAGTGTTTGCTTCAGTCCTGTAGGAAAGAGAACAATTCCTTAAAATAAAAAATGTATTTTAAAACACTAAAAGAAAAAGAAATAGTGCTTTCAAATTAAAAACATACTTTGTAAATAATGTATAAATTTCCATATAATCAATAAAATCAATAAGTTATAATAATATGAGTGGCATATATCATTAAAGTCAATTTTTACATATTTTTGCTCTTGAATAATTTAAAAAAAAAAATAATTTCCAAGATAGAAAAAAATATACTAACATCTTATCAATTATTGTATTTTGACATTATTTTACAACCAATATCTTAAAATTTGATTAGAAATGAGAATTTTTTCAAGTCTAATAAACCCGTACCACGTATTTTCAATGCCCATTCTGCTGCTGTTGGAAGAAAAGTTGTCCTCTTGGAGCGTGAGGTTGTGATCCAGCGAGGAAGTCAGTGGACTCAGCCCAGTAGACTCCGATACTTCTGGTATGATCTCAGAGGAGTCGGTCAAGTCAGAGAGCATCGAAACACCTCCGACTTCCAAAGGACCCTCCTGGCTGTCCATTCAGACTCTGCCTTTTCCTAGTAAAACAAGTTTTTCGTTCATGGCTGTAAGCTACAATACAAAATCGATGATAATACATATCATCAAGAGAGCATCCAAAACCTTAAATTCTAAGCTACCTATGAGAAAAAAAAAAGTTGTTAATCTAGGAACCATTAATCTCTTGATCGCTTTCTTCAAGGCTTATCAAGGATTATACTCAGATCAATAAATAGCAAATTCTCATCTGCAAACTAAGCCTTTATAACCCCCCTCTATTTCTTAACAAATCTAAAAAAAAAACAAATACGTAAACCAACGAAAAAACAACTTATGTACCCCACCTTTCATGTACAAAAGAATTCCCCTCCCCTTACACGCTCACACACACGTATGCAGACTTGCTCCGAACGGCGGTTCCTTTTTCCAGGACCGCTATACTTAGCAGCGCGCGCTCCGAGCCGTGTACCTATATCACTGCCCTGCACACACTCGACTCCTTCTTTTTTTCGCCAATTAACATCGCGTACACTCTTACCGCGCTCGCGGCGGTGGCAGCGACGACAACGGCGACGATCAATGAGAGAGCGAGCGCGCGCGCCCGCGAACCGTTAGCCCGCGACGAAAATCCACGCAGCAAGGCCAGCCAGCTAGCGCAGCTCTCTCGCTCGCTCGCTCGCTCTCTCGCGAGCGGCGGCACGTGCGACCTTATTAAAGCGAGATATATTTTCTCTCGCTCTCTGTCTCGCGAAATCAGCGAACTCGATCAAGGGTATATAATGGGACTCCCGCGTGACGATGGTAAAAAGAAAGTTTCTCTTTCTCTCTAACCTCGTGCACGTGGCACGGAGAGAGGTATCGCGAGACACGACGCGTGCAGGTTATTCCCCCCGGCTGCGACCCTACACCTACAGTTCTCGAAATTTTTCGTCGTCTCATCGGTGTTGCAGCTATGAGTACACCTACACTCTCTATATGTATGACTGTATCTCCTCTTTCTATCTATCTCTCTCTCTCTCCTGTAAGTGCATCGCACTCTCTTCACCTTATACACACTACACCCACGGACGGAGTCGAACGCAAAACGGAGCAACCTTGCGGCTAGCGTATAGAATACCGCGACGACGATAAAGCGGTGGTATAGCGCGCATCGAACGTGGAATATTCCACAGTCGCGCGCACTCGCACATACACACTTTTACCCGTCTCTTCTTCATCTTCTTTCTCCCTCTCGCTCTTATATACTCACACGCACAGACACATGCATGCAATAATACGTACACCCTTGTACAGCTCGACGACTCACCTCGTTCGCGAGGAGGCCGGGCGACCTCTTGCTGCTGCTACTCTACTCTATCCCTCAATTCTCCGTCCAACCACGTCGTCTTCGGCGAACGAGGTTTTAGCGTATGCAGCTGCTCGTCAGTCGTCTCTGCGTCCGGGCTCGGGCGCGCGCAATCCACCGTGTGTCTCTCCTCCGCCACCTCAGGCAGCCATTGCTGCCGCCGCAACTGCCGTCGTCGTCGTCATCGCGACGGTGGCGCTTCTTCTGCTGGAGAGAGAGAGAGAGGCTGCGCGCTGCACGACGGATGTCGCCGATGATAAAGTAACGATGTATTTATGTCGTTTATCTCTGTAGGGCGGAAAACGTGTGGATTTTATAAGGAACATTAATGTTAGACGCGACGGTTGATTGATTTATTTCAGGATTGATTGATGGAGATTATGTCCGTGACTTATTCGTAATAAGGAACCGACCGGCACGACGATCAGAGCAGACACCTACCTCGTCAATCACGTGTACATTTATAATATACACGTCGCGGAAAACTCACCTACATTATCCAGAAAAAAGCCACGTTCCGGCCGTTCAACCGCCAACTCCCATAGCAACCTGCTGATGTCGTCGACGTCTACGTCGCCTGGTCATCTTCGAAAGAGTGAGAGACTGCTACGAGGGGGACTCCTCTGTGCAATATATACAGCGAACTGCTGCAACGGATTGCACACTCGCAATAGTAGCACCACGCGGGACGATCGGCGCCGGAAAGAGAGAGGGAGCAAGCCGCGAGCTAGGGACCACGAGAGAGACGGAAGGAGAGGTGGGGACTGGGAAGTGAGCGCGCGAACCGGAAGCTCTCACAGTTTCTCGGATTTTGGCGATTGTGTGATACGATATATATATTGGGGTGCATGAGGAGATAAGTACCTATGCGATGACGGTTATTTTGGAGGGAAGGTGGTGCGTGAATCGTGTCGTGGCGCCGGTGCAGCTGCAGTGATGATGACTTCCGTTGAGGTTTTTTAGTAAGAGGACGCGACATGGTTGGTTTTGCAGCGGGAAGAATTTAAATTGATTCTTTTTTTTCCAATTCGATCCCCCCTCCCCTGGATGAAATAAAATCATTTCAGTATTTTACTTTATTTTTTTTCAATTTTTAATCTTCCACTGTTCTTCAAATCGTTGCAAAGGCGATGACTTCAATAATTTTACAAAACTTGAAAATAAATTTAATTATAATGAGAAAGTTCATGGAGAAATTTGTTTCGAGAGGAATAGAAATAAATTTTACGAAAAGCATAAAGAGATGTGAAATCTAATTATACGAATAAGTTCATCTTTTTTGCAACTTGCTGTCAATCAGTTTTACTTACCAGTATTATATGGTTTTCATCAGACAAGCGTTATACTGAGTAATTTCGGTTAACGTCAATCGAGGGATAACGATGGCGAAATAATAAAGCAAAAATTGAATTATTGGTAAAACGAAACATAAAGAGAGCGAAAACAGAAAGTCATAAAGCTCGAGAGCCTTTTCCCTGCATGCGCTGAAGTGCGGCGGCGGCGGCCAATCGACGAGAGTGCATTTCAGAGCGATAAGGCATGTTTATTCGAAACTCAAAACAAAGGGACCTTTAAGAGCTTTCTCAAATGCAGCATCATTCGCGAGTTAGTGACATTTTGCGGGAGTTGAACGATCCTGAAAGAACTTGAAAAAGAGTAATACAAGGGTACTATGCGATTTTCGTGCGAAAATTTGAAATTTAATTTAATTATCGTTATATACTTAGCTAGCTTCATTATTAAATTAATTTGAGAGAAGTAAAATACATTAAAAATTTAATAACAACGATGACCGAGCAAAATGAGATTAAATCGCAAAAAATGAAGAAAGCAGGTCATACAAAAAAAAATAAATCACGATTCGCGTTTTTTTAAATTAAAAATATACTTTGTAAAGCTCGTTGGAATGCTGCCAGGTATATGGTCGGTCATTCAAAATTTATTAAAATTATTACAAAGCCACGTACAATTTTACATTACTGAAAGTGAATTAAAGAGAAAAAAAAAGAATCTTATTTATTTACTTGATGGAGTTAGAAATAAAACAGCATCCATTGTAGTTACAATTATCTTAGAGTTTATTTCAATAATAATTTCTTTCAAAATACATTATAAATAAAAAATAAATGCATCCTATAGTGTCATGTGTAATAGACATGCGTGTCTCACAAACGTGATTGAACGCACTGTCTTTCCTTTTTCATACCTATACATCTTTCTATGAAAACGATCGAACAAAGCATATTACAAGGATATAGTTACTTGAAAGTAACTTACTTCAAAAAGAAATTTGCGAAAAATCGAGGTTTCAGCGAAAAAACCTTCGCTTTAATGACAAGGGAACTTGCTTCCCAGTTTGTACAAAAAACCATACAAAATTAGCTGTATACCATCTTCATTTTTTTCTTTTTTCTAATCCACGAAAAACTCGCAATTCACGTATAAATATCAGTATCGTTTAAATGAGTATTCAATTAGTTGAACAAGCGCAGCAACCTTATTTGAGTCTTTACGAACTACAGAAACGCGAATTCGAAGTACATCGTAACACCTGCGGCGTGCCACAGATATTTAATAGGTATAAATCATTAATGGCCTGTAAACGAAAGTCACGTCTGGCGTGTATATAGGAGAGTTGTCTGACGTAGACGTTGTGCACACACACATACTTTTTTAAAGAAAAAACACATTAACAAAAATGACGTCTTTTCGCCATGCCAAATCGTCGTAAGTAGGCCGTATGTACAGCGTAGCTTGGCTTTACATAAGTTTTTCGTTGGATCTGTAGTTTTGCAATTAGTCCGGACAAACAAGGCTTCGATCTTACGTAGAATCAACTTTTCTTGTCCTCTTTAAAAGAAAACGTCGCTGGAAAAAAGTACACGGAGCAGAAAATTGTTTCCGCGAAAAAGAAAGTTCGAGTAACTTTTAATTTCAAGAAAAGAATTGTAACTCACAATTAAATGAAAGTTAGTAGTTTTGTTACAAACATTTATTTCAATTTTTTAAATATATATTTAATTATCATTTTTAGTTACTATAAATACTTAAATTTAAAGAAAAAGTTAAAACTTAAATTAAGGAGATTCTAATATTTTTATATAAGTTATAAAATTAATGAAAATTATCAAAATTTTTCTCAATGATCGTAATCATCATCATCGACGTTTACTTTTATAGTTTCGTCCTCTAGTTACAAATAAAAATGTAAAATAATAATTGTCAGAATAATAGATTTCCCGATGACTAGAATATCTTACGATCAACAGTTTGTTTCAGCGGAATAATAACCTGTGCGGCAGCGCATTACACAAAAAGGACGAAATAAACGACGTATAGTAAACGTTACAAGGAAAACTTTGGTTTACAGCAATTTTTACATTACTGATCTTTTCTCTTTAAAAACAAATGAAAAAAATAATACAAAAAGATGAAAAAACAAATAAAGCATGTATGGCAATTCCATTTAGAGAATGCTCCAACTGTGAATATAGCACGAACGAATAATATCTCTTACATTACTTAGACGCTCTCGAACTCGACGAGTTCTCACACTTCAACATACCGATTAAAATTAAATACAATCTTAACTTGTATTACACCTCGAGATTCGTAATTACATAAAAATAATTATATATCGGACGTGGACATCTTCTCATCATTTTCAAACAGATTTTTCGTATTAAGTAATAAGTTTAAGGAAACAAAAAATTAATTTATATAATACCTACTTCTTTTGTGAATAGTTTTAAGTAATTAATTGTGCAAGCTTCATGTGAGTCCACCAACAATCCATCTATTTCAAAATATCAAAAAAACGTCCACGTCGCACACAAATATGTGACAAAAAAACTTAAGCGACCTTCGCCCTTTTTAACCGACGTTGCTTAATTAATTTAGGCTCGATCGTCGCACACTACGCGCTTAAGAAATAAGTTTCTTTTCTTTCTCTCTCTTTATAGCTGCTCGCTCATTATAAACTTCGACTTCATTATCAAAAAACTGCCCGCTAAGAATACCAAATATCAAAAAAGTATCCCATTTAAGTAAAACGTTTCAGTCATAAATGCCTCGGTAAATGTCTTTTTTTTTTTGTTTCTTGTTTAAGTTATGCTGTTCCTCGATCATGTCGTAAACGCAAAGCTATCTGGTTTTTTTTTCAACGAGAAGAAAACGAGAAGAACATAATAGTTGTCGCTCGCTCTGATAAAGTACGAAGAAGACAGTTTGTCTCTGCTTTTCCTTGTTTGTTTCTCTATACTACATTATATACATCTAACAAGCGTCAGTTTAATTCTATTCGTCGTCTCGTACCTATAGGCGCTAGATCGAAACTCCCGATGCTTTTCCTCCCCTACTTTTACACACGAATAGAATATAGCACACAATACTTGTTTTTATTTAAGTTTCCTCCTTATTCTTTTTTTTTACTTATCAACGTTTTCTCTTCGTTTCTTTTTTTCTTTGCCCTGTTAGCAATCGGAAAGCATATGGCACGCTTTTCATCCATTTTAATTTTTGTCACCCTAATCCTAAGCCTCCGTAATATAAAAAATAGCACGTCGAGGAATATTCGTTCAGCGTCGTCCTAGTAACCCTCGCGAAAACGTTGTGTTCTTCTTTTAAACCTTTGTTTCTTTTACCTTTGAGTATTAATGGCTTTAACACTTAAAATTTTACTGTTGCAACGGTTGCTAAACATCATTGATTGATTCTTTTCATTTTCGGTAACAATAGTAAGCTTATTTTTTTTATACTTTTTTCCTCTATTTTCTTCCCTGTTTTTTCTCTTTGTGTACTTATATTTTTTTTACCTCGGACCGCTTTGTTTCTTGGAGCAAAGGATTCAGTCTTGAAATTACATTCATTCTTTTCTTAAAACAATTAGTCTCTTTTTACTTGCAGACATTGGTTTCAAGTAAAAGCTATAAAAGTATACAATACAAAATGGCACCAATTCCTTAACGTTTATTTTGATTTGATTAAAAGGTATCTCAATAAAAATGGCTTCGCGAATCATTCCGAAAAACGTGTAATTCAAGAATTCTTAAAATCAGTCTGTTCGTTATTTTTAAAGACTGAAGTTAATTTAAAAACTGAATCCATTTCCTGCTTAATTTACTCGTACATAGTACTGTTAGTTCATATACATATAATATTTATCTTTATTTTGATTATTAGTACTTTTGTAAAATAATGAGGTAAGTCCGTACACTGACATCCGTGTTACGTCGTCCATTGACTGTCATATGGCGATTGCCATGACTACAATTTACATTTTTTTTACTTTCACGTTTAATCGTTATCTATTTCGCACTCCAAATCTTTATCATGTAATTCCATCTTTGCTTAAAAGTACGAGTGTGCTTTCGCAAAAGAATAACCCCAAAATGTAGCTTCAATTATTGAATCAAACTAATGTACAATGATGTTTTTGATTTTATATGGCATGAAAACAAATTTCAATTTATCAATAAAATTAAACACATATTTCTCACTCTCGTTAGTTAGGAAGCCTCATGTTCGTTAACATTTTAACAAAATGGTGTAAAGTTAAGAACTTTTGAGATTCAATAATATATACACGTTACTAAGAATAAATTCATGCTTTCTAATTACAATATATCACTAGAAATCTCTGCTCTAAGTTTATATAAAAAAAAAAGTTTTACGTTATAGTAGATGTAAATCATTGTGCATCAGTTTTTATAAAAAACGAGCATTACATTCGGAATAGTTCCCTTGTTAGTCTTGGTTATGGCTTTTATAGAGATTCGATTTTTTATATGTATATGGCAGTATTGCTCGCGAGTTAGATAAGAAAATTCCTTATTTAAGCGTAGTGTATTCGGACCGCTGAACAATTTTTTATGCGATAACGATCGCGGTTCTTAATTAGAACTTATCGTTACTCGTACTATCTTGTGCTTTGTAAATAGATCCTGATTGATTTCAAAGTATCTCTGAATAATATTCATTGTACTTCGATTTTCGTTCGAGAAATTTAAAGGCATTTCTGAAAAAGTTTAAAGAAATTTTGAAAAAAATTCATTTTTTTCAAAATTTTTTAAACATTCTGTACTGTGTATAATTCTTCAAAAGTAATGACAAATTCTAATACTTCGTGAAAAGAAGTTGTATAAAGGAATTTGTAAAGATACATTATATAAAAATCTCACAAGTTTTTAGTACCATTATAGACTTCCAATACTTAGGATAGTCTAAACTAATCAAAATAGTAAAGATTTAACTGTAAACTATCTTTTAAACAGTAACTTGAATGAAACATCATCAGTTCTTAAAGTTTGTGCCCTCTTTTATAGTTAACTTAAAGTTGTAAATGCGTGTTTAAATTACTTCGTTTTTTTTTTGCATAATTTTTTTCTTGCCGGTTTATATTCCAACCATTCCATTTATAACAAGCTGCACCTTCGTTGTCTACGTTTTTGGGGTTCAGGTCGAAGTACTGCACGCACAGCTTCATCAAACACCTGCTTCAAACCACGTTGTGTCAAAGCAGAACACTCCATATACTTAACAGCTCGAATCTAAAATAGTATCCAATTAAAATCGTTTATCTTTCAATTATTAACCAAATATCACCTAATTTATTTTTGGAATCTAATCTGTTATTTACCTTATTAGCTAGTTTCTGGCCTTGTTCACGTTTAATGGCACTGAGCCCTTGTTCAGCCAAGGCAGTTAGTGTTTCTCGATCATCTCGCAAGTCAATTTTTGTCCCCACAAGTATCATTGGTGCATCAGGACAGTGATGCTTTATTTCTGGATACCACTTACTGGTAACATTTTCAAATGAAGATGGGCTTGTCACAGAAAAACAGATAAGAAAGACATCTGTCTGTGGATAAGATAGTGGTCGGAGCCTATCATAATCTTCTTGACCTGCTGTATCCCATAAGCCTAGGCTTACTGGGATGCCATCAACAACCATTGGTGCAGAGTAATTATCAAATCTAAAAAGAGAATTGACCTTAGATATGTATGTGTATATATTATTCTCACAATCCTAATCTTTTAAAACTTAAATATATTTTTGTATTACATATATAGAAATGACAACAATTGCAGTAAAGGAAAACAAAATTTACAGCAGCAAAATGAAATTTAAATAAAAGTATATTTGAGTACAACTTTGAAACACTATTTTTACCATTTAACATATGAAATTTTATTTTTATAAGACCTCTGTTAACCCTGAATAAGCATAAAAGTATCAAAGGCTCAAAAAAAGTTAAAGAGACAAATTTATGAGTGTACCTTTAAGTGTATTTATAAAATGAAACAGGAAGATAGACAGGCAAAAAGAGAGTACAAAATTAATTGCTTCCTGTGAGCATTCGGATGTCTTACTCTGCTAAACTATTAATAGATATCCCAGAATACTCATCATTCTCAAAAAATGTTTAAACAATCAATGTCCAAAAAAGAGAAAGCAAACTTACACTGTGGGCACATATTCTCCGGGAAAGCTGTCTGTTGTGTAGGAGATCAGCATGCAGGTCTTCCCCACTGTGCCATCCCCAACGACCACACACTTGATTGGCCTACCTGAGCTCATTTTGCTGCTGCTTCTTCTGGAAAGAAATCACAACAGACCAGCATTAGCAACCAGGGCCACTCCTTAACACTCCTCACTATACTACTCTACATCCCACGACAACCACACTACATCCGAAAATCTTACACAAAAACAAAGACTCCAGCACACGAGACGAGTCTATAATCCTCTCTTTCTCTCTCACAGAGTCATCGAACGCGCGTGCACGCTTTCTCTCTCTCACGTCTGATTATCAAGCCCGATAAACGCGCTATGTGCTGCACTACTGTAGTACTACGCTCCGCTACAAAGCCATCGACTGTCTGGCCGCGAGCGCGCGCGCGCGCGACAAACCGAGCCGCAAACGAGATAAACGCTGCCCGCTGCCCAATTAAAGGCCTCCAATTGCGCTAATCGGAGAGAGACCACTCTCCTTCCCAGGAAAAATTACACGCGCGCGCCCCGATGAAGAGAGAGCGTATAGCACACATACACGCACGCGCTGGTCAATAACACCACAACATCGTCGGCGACGACGTCGCCGTCCTCCTCTTTCTCTCCCTTCACCCGCACCTATATATGTAACGAAAAACACCCGTGTATATACTGACTGTTTTCTTGCTCTCCGCGCCCTGGACGCACGCACCGCGCGCTCTCTGCTGCAGTTTCTCTTGCACACGCACGCACGGACAGCAAAAAAAAACTCACTGCGCGCACCTTCCTTATTCCTTTTTCGCTCTCTCTCGCTCTCACTTTTTTCTCTCTCACTCCACACCGCCTCGCCTCGCCTCCCCCTCCTCTATATACGTACGAACGTACACCGCCTCCTATTTCGAGAGAGCGAGAGAGATACCCGAAAAGGTCGTCTACACCATGACCGTCGTTTCTCGGGCGGCGACGGCGGCGGCAGCGATATATATGCGATGACTGCTTTAGAAGAGCGTGTTATACTTACAGAGATGAAAAGACAAACGCGCGCGCGCTTCTTTTTAGGTAAATCACGCACAGTACACTGCCATTTCACCACACGCTGATGGAGAAAAGTGTATGTTCTTCTCGCTGTATGTATGCGTGGGCGAGCGCGCACTCACTCGCCGTGGCTGGTGACAGATGTTATGCGACTCCAAAGCGTACAAAAGGGAGCTGAAAAGCAGCAGGGAGGGGGGGGAGATCGCTGCTTTCGCCCTGTAGGTAGTATAGGTAGCATGTACGCGTGATTGTACGTGCGTCTGTCTGTCTGTCTGCCTCTCTTTTTCGCTTTCGCGTGCTGTGCACACCAGCCAGTCGCTCGCGGCGCACACGCCGCGCGGCTTGTGTAGAGTATAAGGTATTTTTCCCGTTAACGCGCCGCGCGCACGCCGGCGGCGGCACGATCAAAGATACTTGCCGCGGTACTACCGTATATGTGTGGATATGTAAAACTCAGCCGGTAAGGTAGAGCCTGTATAAAATCGGAGCAGAGCGTATGCTGTGCTCCGAAAATTGATTATTGTTTTCAGGTGAAATATATGACTATATGGATCCGCCTCTGTAGCGGGGATTAAAAGTTTGACGAAGGGGAACCGGCAGGCCGTTGAGAGTGCATTTTCGAGTTTGGATTTTAAAAAAGAGAGAGAGAGCGGAGCGCATATTTTTCGGGATGAGCGGGCGTGTAGGAAAAGGTGCGGGATCAGAGAGGAATATGTGGCCATTGACTCCTGATACACGTGCGCCAACCATTGTAATGCAAATTTGTATGTTGTGTCGGAAAAAAATCGATAGCGATGACGGGGCCGCGGAGGGATTGATCGTGACTGTTGAGCGAAGAAGCGCGTTTCCGGCACGGCATTGTAATAGTCGAAAACTGGGAAAGGAAGAGTGAATGTGAAAATGATTAATTTATTCGATAAAAAGAGTGAATGTTTATGCATTTTTTCAATTTGATGCTGTAAGGAAAATTGTTAATTTTTATTCAAAGTGAAAAAAGTAAAACAAGGAAATCTTTGTTTATAATCTTATTTTTCATATATGTATATTAAGTATGTAGAAATATATTTTTATAATTTTACACCTATATTATATGTAAAATAACAATTTGTCGTTATTTAACTAAAACAATCAGCAACGATAAACTGAACCGTTTTATCTAACGCTTTATTTTCCTCACTCGCTCCTCAAGCGACCTTTTTTTTACTATACAGCCACGATATTTGAGAAAGTTACGGTCTATTGCATTTCCATTACGAGACCATATCCCTGCCGAGTACGATAAGATTGTTATACATCCGCACCCATTACACCGTCAAAAACACCCCTATACCAACATCAAACCCCTCTACACCACCTCGTCGACCGAATCTACCGCTCAAACAGCAAAACTTATCGCGCAACAATGTCAAAAACAAAGAAAAATGCACGATGTAACGTTACACGTGAGGCTGTAAAAGTAGCTGTATACCGGCCCCTTTGAGCGGCTGCTCTTACAGTACGGAATGCAAAATTGACCAGGGTAGCATGAAAAAGAGGTAGACGATTTTCGAAATTTCGCAGCTCACCTACAAAGACGCACACGCGCGCCCACATGCTATCTCGGAGAGTGAGCGTGCGCGTTTTCGCCTGCGCGATATCGTGCGCGAGATCTTACACTGACGTGAAAGACTGAGTGAGAGAGAGAGAGTTGGGTTTTTCCCACGTACGCTGATCTTGTGGGTCCTCGAATTTTTATGTATGTGTGCGTTTATTGGGATTCGATTGGCGTTGTAATATATGAATTGTGAAGACATTGATTGGGTGTAGTGGAAGGAAGTTTTTATTTAAATTTATGTGTGAATTAAAAAGGGAAAATTACTTTAGATGTAAGGGTTCAAGATGATACCTATAATGCAGTTTGCTTTAAAAAAATTATGCTAAAATTCATTATTGGCATTATTATCAACTTTTCGGTTTGCAAGGAATTCTATTGGAATAATTGTATAATCATCATTCTGTTAATAAATATATGCATTAATAAATACCATTGAATATAGAAATAGACGTACAGATTTATTCATAATTATAATAATATTGTTGGGTGAGTCGAGTAGTATTAATTTTTTTTTTGCGATGACTTTCAGTTTGTGTATTTACTTAGTTTTTCGAAACTAATCGAACGATGAAATCATCATATTCTTATATAGTTTAAAAACCAATTAATAAGATGCTAATTTAAAGCACAAGCACAAAAAGGATCAAGGCAATAAATACTTATCATTTCATGCAAAAATATATAAGTTCTATCGATTTTCCCTCAAAACCAAACCATCATCCAAAATTGCAAAAACTCGACCTGCAATTACACAACCAAGACTTACTATTCAAAAAAATTAGCGCGCCTCATTCAAGCTCCCACTTGCGCCCAAACTCTCTACCATACCAACACCTGTTAACTGTCTGCCCCTCTTTACCAACCCAACGTCTCGCACGCGGCACGGCGAAATTTCGAAAATCACCGACTCTCCGCCGTAGTATATAGCTCGCCGTGCGGCTCTCGCCGTACCTCCTCCTCCTGCTACCCTGGTCAATTTTGTATTTTATACCGCGACCTCATGAGCGGCGACTCGTATTTTTACTAAACAAAAACCAGCTCATCGCCATACAAAGCTTTGCCACCTTCGTCGTTATTTATACATATATTCTGTTTATCACTCTTAATCAAACGTATGTATAATAATTATACCACCAACGTTTTCCAGCGCTTCAGTTGTAGATGTTATAATCCCTCAAAAACCCAAAATTTACAATTAACAACTGTGCTATATATATATTATACGACAGAGTCCTTCAAGGGCGGACTTTCACTTTTACAATATCCTGTGCGCTCCCGATGGGGGTCTGGGGACCCCAGCAAAGTAGAGTGAGAGGGGGGCGGGGAAGTAGAACCGCGCGACGTACATGACTCATCATCGCCGAGTTGCGACCAGCTGCTATAGCTCTCTCGCTCCGAAATTTTGGATGGATTGTAATGTAGACGGAGTCGTAAATTTTACGAGTCTGTTGTGTTAAGGCGCTGTAAATTTGGAAATTTTTCCTTGTGCGAATACTTTGGTACGTGCGAGCGAAATTTGGTCGTATAACAGCAAACTAGTCGGTACTGGAAAAACGCCTTGATGTATGCAACAATTTTTTTTGTTTGCTTAATTTTTGCACGACTATTGTACCAATAGCTGGAGCGATGTGCTTGACGAACACGTATACATCGTAGCAGCGGATGTAAGTATCGTATGAAGGACTTGGAGAGCGCGTCCGCTCGAAGCGTCCAATGGCGTGCGTGAATATCCTGTCCATCTTTAGAACTATTTGCAATCATTGGCGCAACGTTTCCTATTCGTTTGCCTCCGCACGGTGTTCTAAAAATACCCGATAATATGACTAATGGCGAACATTTTTCTGAGCAAATATAAAAATCTGATTAATTAGAAAATTTATATATATAAGTAACTATAACGTGTATGAAATCGTCAAGTACTGATATTCTACTTACCAAGGGGTCATTCCACTGTAAAGAAATATAATCATTAAATTTTAATGCTATACAAAAATAGGTTTCTTATATTGAATTGAATTAAATCACTTTCATTTAATCAAATGCCAGCTGTATCATTATGCCTTCGTTCAGCTTATTAGAATGACTCATTCTGACCCTCTTTAAACGTTTCTGCCGCTCTATCTTTCGATGTTTTCAGTGAGTGCAATAATCTTCTGGTTTGATTGTTACACCCATGGCTGTCATCATTTTTAAAATAGAAAACAAAAATATCGCTATATAACTTTTTTGCTAGGAAAGGTGGGCTTTGGTGCAAGATGATGCCAAATGTCTAAATTACATTGTTTTCGCGTTAATTGGTATCATACACCTCGTTACCCGTGCACTTTTCAACTATAGATAGTCCTCACCATAAGTTTTCTGATCGCTGGGAGGCTTATTACAGTACAGTTTTCGAATCCCGTCTCCAATGTTAAAAGAATATTTGACTCCATTTTGACAGAATAATTCACGTCAACCTGCTTTTCATGATCAGATTACAAAGCTTTTCATATTTTACCGTATTTTCATCTATTCAATTGTATAAAAATATTTCATAACAAGTGAAACTATTTTTATAAAGGCGAAGATTAGCGGCTTTTTTAATGTAAGTCTTATATTAGATAGTTCTTCAACAATAGTCGTTTTACAGTTAAACCGAATTAATTAATTATTTTCATAAAACTTACTTTTATTAATATCCAGATTACTCTGAATTCCCGTTGTTTTCGAAAGAACTGTCCGCAGGATGCGGCCGCACAAAAATTTCATACGGAGCGATTTGAATTTATTCGCGCTACTCCCCCACCAAACGCATTTAATTTTCATGCACGTCATGGAGAAACCCCGATGTATATGTCTAATTCATTAGGGCATTCACTTTCATAAAATGAAAAAAAAAAAAGAAATTTTTTAATCGACAACAATTATTCCTTCGAAATAACAAAATAGACTTAAACGAACCGCATCAATTTTGCAATTTTGCAAAACCCTTGCGCATTTTCCCTTTTCCGCAACACATTCGCCCCCTATAACGAATGGTATTCCCATACACCCTTCATAAGAACCCGCCTTAAGCCCCTTACTCGCAGCAATACGCCTGCGCGAGGGGCAGTCCCTTTTCCCCGCGGGAGAATGCTCGACCAATGAAATCGCAGCACTAAACGGCTGGCTACTGCGGCTCCTCCGCCGCGGCACGGCAGCTCGCTCGCTCACGTCTTCATGGATCCGGAGCTCGGCCGTACGAGAGCTCCGCAGATCCCCTCCAGCCTCAGTTGTCGCAGTCTACCGACATCCTCAGCAGCAGCAGCTCGACTCGCTCCGATCTGACAGCCTCCGACACGCCACGATGTCGGGTAAGTACTCCGAAACTTTCGAGATACGGCGTCCGACGAGTTTTTTCGAAGATAGGTGTGCAAAAATGCGAAAACGGAGCACGAGCAGCGATAGCGAACACGCCCGTGCAGGCTGTGTGTAGTAGCAGCAGCCGTGAGCGTGCTGCGCTCGTGGTCGCGTAGCGGAGACCTAACCCCTCTCGTCTGGAAAGATCGCGCGCGCGTTCGCGTGTGTTATGGAAGAGGCGGCCGATCGTGACGACGACGATGATGATAATAAATTGGAGCAAGTGGTTTTTCGGGAAGATTGTTGTTGGATGGGTTTCGGGGTACGTGGATGAAGTATGATTGTGGGTTGGGAGAGTTTTCGGGAGGGGATTGCAGATGTGTATGGAGGCGCGCATTTTGTGCAATCGTGCAATGCGGTGTACCCTTTTTTTCCTTGTATTGTTTGTTGCACGGCTATACGTGCGTTTGTTGGGGGGGAGGGGGAGAGATAGCAGGCGCCGGGACTGATGTTTGGCCGGGAGGATCCGGTTGGTGGTCGAGGATGCATCATCAGGTGGAATAGTTGGTAGAGGAGAATTAATATTGCCATATTTTTGAGAATTTTAAAGGGAAAGCGATTTACATTTATTGGGATGGGTTACTCGAGAAGAGAGATATTTTTGCCTGGTGATTAGTTCAAATAAGTGGTCACAGAGAGTGATGATTGGGCATTGTTTTGTTGCGTAGCTTTGGATTTTTAGATGGGTAATTAATATTTTCAATCTGGTATTGGAAAGCTTGTTTAATTACAGTTGTATGATCTTGTAGCTCAATGGAATAAAAATGTACTGTAAAATACATTATAGTCAATTTAAACGTTCTTAAGCATTAGAAGATAGCTTTACTGTAAATTTAATGGTTTTTATACTTGTGTAATCACTGGGCGCTGGATGATGCAAATTCAGTGCTTATTTCCACTTACCTAGTATGATTTATAAAACTATAGTTAAATTATTCAATTATGTGCAATCAAATTAGAATTATAATGTATTATATAGAATAGTATTGCTAAATATTGTTTTCTGATTTACAGGTAAAAAAGGAAAGAAGACTAAAGGGAAGACTATCCCTCTCAATGATTTCTTAGGAGACACTCCTGCCCCTCTGCCTACAAAAGCCAAGGCATGGGCTGATTGCATGGATGATGATGATGACTGTAAGTTTTCTTTTCCTATACAATGAATTATTAATAAATGCATAATAATAAATTATATACTAATTGTTATAATTTCAAACTATTTACAGTCAGTAGTTACTCATCACGTCCAAAAGATACACCAATTGTATTGCCCTCTGCACCAAGAGCAGCTCGGGATCTCAGCGTCAATGAGGAGAACATCCCTAACAATCCACCATTTGTAGCTTATATATCAAATTTACCATATGATGTTGATGAAGAGGACCTTGTTGATTTCTTTGCAGACATGAATGTATGTTTCGAAGTTTATACAAATTGTTATTATTTATCCAACAATTAATTATAAACCATGTTTTTATAGGTCGCCAAAATGCGTCTTCCCAAAGATCAAAACAAATTCAAAGGATATGGCTATGTAGAATTTGAAGATCGCCAAAGCTTGATTGATGCCTTGTCCATGCCTGACACAGTAAGTTGAAAACATTCAGATTACAGAAGAGTAGAGCACAAAATCATTTGAATGCATATTTTAAAGCCTTGGCTTTCATTACATAGTACATATTTAAAGTTAACCTTGACTTTCACTTTCACTGTAAGAATTATGGTATCAATAAGCATACGCATGAATTCCTTCAAACATTTTTTCCAATGTTTTAACAAAATTGCTCATTACTATTTTTACTTCTATTTTTTTTTTCCACCATCATTTCCATTAAGTTCTAAATCACATGAAAATTACTACTCCTCACCATCTTGCTGTCCCACGTCACACTTTATTATCGAATTAATTTCAATTCTCTTCACTTCCAGCACTTGAAAACACGGCGTGTGCGTATCGAAGTGTCCAACAACAGCTCGGACGACCGCCGCGGCCGACAAGGCCGTATGGGCGAACGTCGTGATTACAGCGACGATCCGGAGCGTACAACCGGCGACTGGCGCAGCGCGCGCAGTGGCCCCGGCGGCTTCGTCAATGACGAAGACGATCGGGAGGGCGGCGGCCGTGATGATCGCTTCCGCAGCCGCGGTGGCTTCGATCGCCGTGATGATAATCGCGATAGCGGCTTCGAGGATACGAAGCCCGGCAACTGGCGAGACGGGCCCCGTGCAGAGGCAGCTGGTGACAGGCCCAGACCGGCGTTCAATCGTGGCGGGCCTGGCGAGGGAGGTGGTGAGCGCGACTGGAGCAGGTAAGCTTGAAATTTGTTGTAAATTGATAAGAAAACTTTTTTCCGTTTTTTTTTTTTCAAGGACATTCCTTTTTACGATTATATTAGAAGTTATGAGTTCCAAACTATAATTTAAATGACGACATTATAAAACAAGCAACAATTTTGAAAAAATATTCAAAATCATTTCTTATACACAACATTTGTGATCCGCTAAACGTGCTAATCCGTCCACGCGCAAAAACCGCACGCCTCGGATTTTCACATACCTGCGAGGGATTTACGAGGGATGAGTCTTTTAGGCTTGACTTTTCGAGGCCCTGATAAATCCCTGACCTACGCAGCGAGTCAGGTATGAATTCGGGTAAATCGGCTTTATTTGGGTGCTTACGACACGAGTCCCGTTAGCGAGTGAGTCGGAAAAACTACGGAATTTTTCGGCATCTCGGGTAAAAGAGAAATCAGAATGCGTGTCGGGAGACAAGAAATTTAAGGATGCCAAATTATCGTGCGTTCATTAAGTTAATTAAGATTTATTAATGCTAATTAATGACTATTAATTAAGTGTGCTATGTGAAGTGGTCTAACCCGGTATAGGTTTTAGTAATTCAATTTCTTTATTTGTTTTATATATAGCGACAATAGAGACGAAGAGGGTCAGTGGGTCATGATTTTCGGAGCAAAAAAGACTTTATAGCGTCTGTTATATAGTTACTATCGCTAGTGCAACTTCATTGTACATCGAGCGCGTAGTTGCATCATGCTCTGAAAACTAAATTTTATTTTTTACTTGCAAAGGGGTCGTTACACCTTCATATTATATAATTCAATTAAATCAACGCGCTAATCGATAGGCTATAATTCAATAGGCTATGTTGCAATTCTTAGTGAAAATATCGCAAATAATTGTATCGTAATGAACTAACAAACTGTTTAATTCTAGATTCTCTGATCGTCGTGGTCCAGGACCGCGCGATGGCAGCCGCGAGAGAGACGGCGGCGACCGCGGCAGCAGCTTCGGCCCCAGGCGCACCTACGGTGATGATATGGACCGGGATCGCGAGCGCTGGGGAAGCGTGAGAAGTGCTCCCAGGGAGCCTTTTGATGGTGAGTAATGAGGAGCATTAGTAATTTGAAAAACGTTATTTCTACGTTTTATACATTTTTTTACATTTTTTTTACATTTCTTTTTTCACGAGATCTTTGAATGAGTCTCAAACAAAACTTTTAAAATTATTTAAGTTATAAGGTCTTAGTTAATAGTATGGACACGTGTGCAGTAGTACAGCATTCAAGGAGTTTTTACAATAAGCTATAACGGTTAAAACCGTTATAGCTTATACGAATAAAACGTTGACGATATTCTTCTTTTATAGCCATTATTAGTTCTGTTGGTCAATGTCAATTATAAAATATGCAAATGCATTTAAGCACCCACAACTATTGTCTCTTTCAACAACTTCCCGTCAATAAAATTCAATTACAATACAAAGTAATATGCATAGCTATGATAATTCTAACATAAAGTTATATAGTATAGTTAAATTAATCATAATCAATTTTTTTATTAGGACCCCCAAGGGACTCCGCCGAGGGTCCGCGTGCGAGGCCCAAGTTGAACTTGGCTCCACGCAGCAAGCCCGTTGATAGCGCTGCGCCACAGAAAGAGGGTGACGGCGAGGATAAGGAAGAGGAACAGAATGGCACTGATCATCGTCCGGCACCGACTCCTGTGCCTGCAGCTAACATCTTCGGTGCTGCCAAGCCTGTTGACACTGCCGCTAGGGAGCGCGAGATTGAAGAACGACTTGCCAAGTCCGCCGAAGCTAGGAAAGAAGAGTAAGTATTGGGTTTTCTGATGAGATGAATTTTTATCTACATAAGAGATTTTGTGAAATAAAGTACTAATGTGCGGACTTATGTTTGCAGAGATTCAGAAAGACGCGGTCCAAGGGAAGGAGCTTGGGGTCGTCGCAATGGGGTAAGAATCATACTTTCAATGTGTGACAGGGAATCCACATTGCATGATTTATGACCTATGACTTATGAACTATGACTTTAGTACTGGTAGACTCATGCGCTGATTGGTTTAGCTTTACCAGTAAAGGTCATAAATCATGCAATGTGGATTCCCTGTTAGAGTTTAATCAACAAACCTAGCATATTTAATTGTATTTTATCAACATTTCACTTTTTTTCAAGGATGAGTCTGACAACAGAAGTAGACCGACGTGGAGATCTAACCGCGAAATGAATCAGAGGGAGACCCAAGGTTCCCAAGAGCGCAGAGACTACAGAGAAGAAAGGGGTGACTCGCGAGGACCGCCAATGAGTCGCAACGCAGGGCCACCACTGCCACGGTCCGATTCACAAGGCTCACGTAAAGATGTGCGTCGTGCTTCGCCAGACGGACGTGATGAGTAAGATATCCGTTAGAAATTATTGATATGCCAAATTTATATTTATTTAAGGAGGTTTTTTAATAACGTTTAATTTCTTTTATTTTAGAGAAAAGAAAGTTAGCGAAGAGGAGGATGAAGTGAGCCGCATGCCAAAAGCTAAAGATGATCAAGCACCGGTTAGTAGGGAATCTTAGGTTTTAAAATTCATTTTATCAAGTTTCAACAGCTTGGTCATTGAATTTTATTTTGTTTTTCTAGAACTTCATAGCATCAAATAAATATTCTATATTGCCTGACGACGTCGATCCCGACAACGTCGAAGAGTAAAAAAGTGCTTATCGAACAGTCGTCCATCGCGTCTCACGGCCGAATTCGCCAAAATTTTGTCGTGATTGCTGAGAAAAGAGAAAGAAAAAAAAAGAGAAAAAGCAGAGAACACTTTAAACAAACGAAATAACACTGGATAAGACGAGGGAGGAAATACCAATCTTTGCGATTCCGAGAAGTTGAGGAAAGCCTACACCTGGATTTCCGGAAACAATGTTGATTTGTATTAAACTATTTTATTATTCTTAATACGACTATTATTATTATTATTGCTATATGTCTTGTCAAATACACAAAAAAAAAGTAAAAAGTAAAAAAAAAAACTTTGTACTATCGTCTTTCGAACTGATTATACGAAAATACCATTACGTACTATTGCTGAAGAAAAGAAAAATTCAAATCATCAAGATATACGAAAAAAATTATTTTACCCTTTATTATTGTTTATTAAGGTAATTTTAAATACTAAGGTGTTAAAATCTGTAAGGGACTTGATACTTTAATAAACATTGTCCAATGTACAGTTTCTTCTAAAATATTGTACAATACGAGACACATAATAGACATGTAAATTAATGATAATGCCATTATATAATAAAATTTCTGAAGTGATAAATATACAGAAGCTTCAAATGTGTAAATGTGTTTACTTATTTGCAAAATTTTTTTACAAATAAAAATATCAAAATATCTTAAGGCACTGTCGATTAGATCCTTCTAATAAATAGTTAACATAATTACACATGATCAAAACAATAAAGAATATAATCTCAAACAATTCATATCAAATAAATTAATTACACCGTTATTATACTTATATTACATATTTACAACTTTTTCGTGGAAATAAGGGTTTTACTGTTGAGTAGTTTGTGCTAATTGCCTCAGTTGTTTTAAAACTGTTTCTAGTAATTTTTTCTTATCTCTTTCGCTCTTTTTGAGCACCGAAAATACTGTTTTCTTATCCGATTCTCTCAACCTGAAATACGAGTATTCATTTTCTTAAAAAAGATCTCATTTATTATTTTTATTTACTGAGTTAACTTACTTTTCGAGTAATATAACAGCCATCTGAGGCGTCACAAAGTTGTATTTACTCGATTCATTTATGTAATCGTGGAAGTAAGTGGGCCAGTCCCAACTCATAAACAAATCGAGTAGCTGTCGCAATTGCGCAAACTCTTGCAATAACGTTCCTTCTGGCAAACCTACAACGGGCTCCGAGGCAGCGAATTCTAAAAGAAATTAATGATACTAATTAACTAGTAAAACAAAGAAAAGAAAATAAATTGAAAACTAATAAAATAGTTCTTACGTTCACACTGTATTGTATCTAAATTAACTTGCTGAAGAGCACCCATAGAAATTTGCTTTATATCTTCACTTACTAAAATAGCTAAAATTGACTTCGCAATATGAGAACACGCTGATCTGCAAGCCACCTGTGCGACCTCTTCCTATAAAATTAATTTTTCACATTAGCTTTTATAACAAATTTCAGTAACTTACGGGTGTGACTTTCAAAAACTTACGGGTAAATTCGTAAAACATGTAAACGTGCTTTGTAAAAACGCTATGAGATCGGTGATGAAACCCGAAGCATGTCCTTGAGGTTCAGCAAGGTTCCAGTCGTAATTTTCCAGTTCAAGAAACTCGTCGAGTTTTTGTTTAAGTTTTTCGCAAATTTGCTTTTCGGCATCATCTCTAGCTACCCTAAACATGGCAGATTTAAGGCCTCCACTACTCAATTGACCCTCGTGTGGTGTTCTAAAAGAGAAGCAAAGAATTCGTTATTGATCTTTAATGCAGTTTGATCCGATTGATATTTCATTTTAAATTATTTTTATGCCTACCCTGTGATATTAGTAACAAACTCTTCTAAGTATTTCGTTGACTTCTCGAGGTAGCCTGTGTTAATTATTATCTGTATTACCTGTAGAAGAGCTAATGACGGTTTGCGAAACAGTGAGGAAAGACATCCACTAAACGTTCGCGTTAACAACAGATTAGTTGACTTGCAAATCATCTCATCTATCTCCGTTTGTGTAAGATTTAAATCCTCAGAAAATTTCAAGCATGCATAAATAAATTCCTTAACTTGGTGATAAATTTTTGGTACCATTGGTGAGAAAGGAAACTTCTTTGGAAACTTAGCTTTTAATAGTTCCTCGTCCCGATACGGGAATGAGGCAAGAACTTTGTCATATTCATCTTGATCATTTACCTACAAATATAATGTATGTAAATAAAACGCTTGTAAATAAATAAATATGACACAAATCTATCAGCAACTTACGTGAATTGGTAAGAAATTATCCTCGTCCAATATATCGCGGAAAACTTGTACCCAATGTTGCATTAATACTTCATTGTAATGAACTCTGATTTCTTGCAACAGGTCAAACAATTGACCAACTGAATAACCGTAGTTCTAAATAAATAAAAAGATAATTAAAAACATAAAGTAATTAAGCACAAAATCAAAAAATAAATTTTTTCACACATACCCTAAGAGTTGTATTGAATAACATTATCAAATTTTTTATTTTTAAAATCAAAGTAGCATCTGTACAATAAGCCTAGAAAATATTGATATTCATTATTTTGATGTCAACAAATATTTGTATTTTAGTGCTATATTACTCACAGAATGTGTCCTGAGAGCATTAACTATTTTAGACAAAGCCATTGACCATAGCTCTTCTAAATAGGAACGAGTTGTAAGACCATTTCCAGTATTTAGAATATGATCCTCAACAACAAAGAAGCCAATAATCCCGTGAATGTATAATTGGTATCCTGATATACTCTCATGCTAAAACGAAAAAATATATTTAAAAAAAAAAAAATTAAATTAAAGACAAGAATTTTTAATTTACACTCAAATTATCCTATTATTATTACAAACCATATTAATTGGAGGTTGTAAAACAAGTCGAGCTTGCTGCTGTCTCTGTTGTCTATAATAAGCTTTAAACGTTTCTCCTTCCCGAAGAACAGTATAAATATGCATGCAGCGGTAAACAGGACTAAAGTCCATAAGATCTTGTGCACTAAGTTCTTCTTCACTGTCTGTAGAAACATTTTGTACTTTTTTCTTTTTCTTACCAACAATTTCAGCTTCATTATCTAATTGTTCAGCTGTCTGCAATTTAAAATAATTTTATGAATTTAAATTACAATAAATTTTGTATGTGTATCCACAAAGAATAGTGTTATCTTACATGTCTCATGGCAACTTCACCAATCTTTGGAGAATACTTTCTAATATTTTCCAAGAAATCTCTTAAATCTGTCATAGATGCATCCTGAATGTTTTTTCGTAATCTAGTTTTGGATTACAAAAAATTAAAATTAATAATTTTTCATCTATATCTCTGTTACATTAAACACGGAAAAACTTACAAAGGAATCTTTTGGGTTATTTGAGAAGAGAACCTATAATTTTTTACTTTTGGTAAGTCATGGTATTCAAGTTGTTCAAGTGTCTTTAAAGCTGGATAATAACGTTTATCTTTCAATTGTCTTTGTAATTTTGCATAAGCAGCTAATACTGGAAGACACATTGTTAGACTGTCAACTGCTGCAGCCATATTACTTTCTACTTTTCTAGCTTTTACTAATTCCTCTCCTTTTTCAACTACCCTATTTGTGGTTGTACTTATTTTCTTATCTAAATCCAAAATTTCTCCCTGCAAAAAAAATTATGTGAAATTGTGTTTTATGTTACAGCAGAATCAAACAACTTACATTTAATTGTTGTGCTAATGATCGAACTTGAAGTAACTCTCTTATAGAATCAATAAATCCTTGATAGTGATGATTGCACATGCGTTCAATATCTTTGTCATGGCTTTTAACTCTCTCATCCAACTTTTCCATAAACTTTTGATGTTCGTTGCCATCGTAGATTGCTCTAAAAACATTAAAAAAAAAAAAAACATCATTGTAAAATTACTTCTGTCTGAAACAACCTATCCTCTGATCATTATATATTAGCACGATGCAGTATCTCAATATCTATATAAAAAACAATAGACTAATTTAAGACTAAACCATTGTAATCCCATAAAACCAATCCTCTCAGACCCAATTGACAGTCTCATCAATACCCAAAAACCAATAACTCTCTCTTAACTCAATCCTTCAGCCCTGTCAACTACCTGATAACAAGCCCCAGACTGTTCATATCCGAAGACTCTATCTCAGCGAGCAGGTGTTCATGCTTGGGAGCAGTGGCCAGCAGTGCATCATGCAGGGCGTTAAGCGACATTTTTCTCGTCGCTAAATCGTGCCAGAGCTCTGACTAACTACCCTTCCAGACCCGGGGGTAGAAACGACCCACACAGCCGTCTTTCTCCCTCTCTCTCTCTCTCTCTCTTTCTCACCTATCATCCCCCGGCGCGCATGTGCACACGAGGGGGTGGTTTGTGTTTGGCTGGCGCGCGTTTCCAGTTCCACCCCTCCAAGACGGCCGTTCGAAATTCAAACGTGCGCGAATCGAGGGTAGTTCACGCTTCTTCGATGATAATAATAATGTGTTTTATACCTGAAGGTGGGCCCAAGGTAGTCGTCAATGCTCTCGATTTCCTGGATGAGAAGGTCAATCTGCTGCATTTTCAAAGAGCTGGTTCCGTACGTGCGTGGGATGATATGGGAGTCGTCGACGCGAAGGAAATTTTGACAATTTACACGACATACATAACACACGGGTATATACCTACTAAGGAGGACAGCAGATGATGCGGGAGGAGGCGGAATTCAATATGGCGAGCGTCTACTGCCAGGTCACGTTGGACGAAGCGCGGGAAGTTCGAAAGGGTAATATTAATTGTAACATTGTAACATTAACAATGGTTAGTCGATAATATTTTTTATATTTCTAATTTGCGATGTGGTGTGGAAGGATTACTTATAGATTGGATTTCAAAGTAAATATATAGGGGTTCATCTATATTTATGATAATACTATTTATTCAGTGTTTACAAAACTGTAAATATACACTTAATAAAAATAGAAATTTATTTATTACTGTATAAGTACAAACATTACAAATGTTAACAAATCAATGGATTAAGCTTACACATCTAAAAAAGTTAAATAAAAAAAGAAGACTACATCAAAGTTTCAATACAATTCTTTCGAAACTAAATTTATAAACAAAAAAAAAATTGTACCGAAACACATACGCATCAAACAATAAAATCAAAAGTATAACGTAACTTTCGCTTAATAAAACTATATATATATATATATAAAACGCTATATTTTCTGCGTCATACTTTGACTTCCAGAGTCTCGGCGTGAGCCAGGCACTTGGTAGCAAACGTACACATGTGCTTTTCGTTCTCGATTTTCAGATTCAAATTGTCGAATCTCGCAACGATGTCGAAGGACTTCTTCATGGAGGTGTCGAAGCACTCGATCAGCATGGTATTATTATTAGGCTTATTCTCGATCGTGACGATAGATTTCGAATTCGCTTGGAGGACTTGGGCCGCCTGTCGGGTTATCTCCTTCCAGGCGTATCTGATGTCGTCCGGCGCGGTGAAACGACTGCACACGACGAAGCGTACCACCACGTGGTCACGGTAGGCACCTGGGATCACGTAGATTCGCCGTCTCGCCATTAGTCTGTCGAGGAGTTGTTTCGTCAGCTCGTCCTCGCCCTGGTAAAACGGAAAATTGTTAATTTTCGATAGCATTTATGTAGGATTAAAAGTAAAAGCGCTCGGTATATCATATACCTTCAATCTAAAGCAGATGAGACCCATCTTGACTTCCACGGGTATTTCGAATCTCTTGTCGCTGCTCACTAGATCTTCGAATTGATTGGCCAAGGAGATGGCGTGGCGTATGTGTTTCTGAAGACCTTCGGCGCCATACAAACGAAGGACGAACCAGACTTTCAGGGCACGGAATCGTCGACCCAGTGGTATTTGCCAGTGCTGAAAACGGTAATATACATTTTAGAAATAATAATAATAATAATAATAATCATCATCGCAAATACATAAGCAATCTTTATTGTGTTCTATATGTATTCACCCTGTAATCGAGAGCTGGTCCCTTTTTGTTGTAAGCCAGATATATTCTGTCGACGTTGAAGGCTTCAATCAAGTTGAGAGCGTTTTTGACCCTGAAAGCAATAAAAATTCCTTAGTAATAAATCATATCCACATACATTATTGGAAAAGATTATAGTTAAATTTTACCAGAGGGCCGAACAGTCGGCGTTGACGAGCAGCCACTTGTGAGGATTGAAATTAAACGAATCGACGTACTCGATCCCGGCCATCAGGTGGCGATATTCAGGACAGACAAATGCAGCTCCTGCAATGACAATAATATACCAACTCTTCATCTCACTTAAATATATGCGAAAGTGATATAAACCACCATACCGGCATAAGCAGCGTCGATGTGAAGCCAGATATTATACTTTCTGCAAATCGGCCCGATTTCCTCGAGGTTGTCGAACGCGCAGGTCGGCGTGGTACCCAGGGTAGCGACGACGCAGCAGGGGATGAGCCCGGCCTCGATGTCCTTCCTGATACTGTCCAGGAGCGTGCGACCGCGCAAACTGCAGCGCTCGTCCGTCGGTAAAAGCCGCATCGGCATACCCGCGAGGCGGCCGCCCTTCTCTACGCTCGAGTTCGATTGGTCTGGAATGTGGTAAGATATATGGGAGTGAAAAATATTTTTGATTAAGAGATTAATTGAGATATTTAATTATGGTATGGTTACCTGAGGAGTATGTGACCAGTTTGGTACGAATGATGCCTTCGTCCCATTCGGGATGCTCTTTCTTGACGCGCTTGACGGTTATCTCGCGGGAGGCTAGTAAGCTGATGAGAGTCGATTCACTTGCCGATCCCTAAGGCATTTCAATAAATTCAATTGCGCTTATGTTATAAAAATCTGTTAAATCTCACTTCTAATTAATTAAGAACATTTTAACCGGGATATTTGGTTAAACCGACCTGCAACACACCGCCACCAGGGCCCGGATGGGAGTTGAGAAACTCCTCGGGTAGGCCGAGCAATTTGGCGAGCCAGTCCATGATGATCATCTCGAGTTCGGTGCAGGCGGGCGACGATATCCAGGAGAATCCGACGCAGCCGATACCGGCGCTCAGTATCTCGCCGACGATCGCTGGGTAGGAATTGGCGGTGGGGTAGTACGCGTGGAAGTTCGGCGAGTTCCAGTGAGTGACCTTTTTACGAAATTGTAAGCGATTTGTTTCTATTGAGTGCAGTCGATATATTTTTAGTTGAGAAATGGGTGGAGATATAAAGACTTTTGGAGAAAATGTGTGTCTGGCTGGACCCGACATGTATCTACTTTAGATCTTTATGTAGCTTGACTCCGATTACGCAACTTTCCGAGTCTTATGTAAAAAATAAATAAAATACCTTTTTTCAAGTGCAAAATTGCAGTGCTTGTAACTTAACTACAAAAAGAACACCTTTTTTTAATAGCAGTGAGAAGTACACAAGAAAATTCGTGACCTACATTTCAATTACATGATCAACTTTTTCATATAATATTAGTACATTATATGATATGGGTGTGGAAGGTGATTATTTACCGCATGAGATGTTTTTCGCACGCGCGAAAACCTCATTTTCTTTCCTTGTTGGACAATGTACTATTTCAAACTCACCCCTGGCATTATATGTTTCTCCACGTCGTGCATGATCTGACGCCATGTCTCGGCCTTCTCCGGTGCCTCGTTGGGTATGCGATCGTGAAGGTATCCTGGTTTCACGTCCGGTAATACATCGCGCTCGCGAATATTCTCGTGATAATCAGCGATGTAGTTTACCATCGCTGTGCCGAAGTCGCGAAAGTCCTTCTCGTTCATCTTGAGCAAGTGACTGCGAAGTAAAGATAACGTCAAATTTCGTTAGTTATGAGTAATTCGATTTAATTTAATATTTTTCATATTGAAACAATGGATAAGTTTGTAGATAGCTGCCATACTAAGGGTATGCTATCCCATGGCGTTCTGAGAAATTAGACGAAACCATTTACTCACGGGCTTAAATGGTTCCGTTGAATTTTTCGAAACACCATGACATAGCACCCTAATTAATAACTTGGCTGAAGTATTTTCTTTTTAAAGCATAAGATTAGTAAGAAAAATTTTAAATCATTGAACAAATTTCGCAATAATTTCATTTTTTCGACATTATATAATATTTTCCAAAATTTTTAAAAGAAGTCTCTACTTCCAAGATTAATTAGTAAGACGGGAAGAGAGTTTGCATTTAATTTAGAAATACTTTCATTTTTATTAAGAATTAAACATTGTATCCTTTTTTTAATTTATATTCCTTCCTCAAAATAATTTTTCGATTCCTTTTAATCAATTCAAATTCTAAAAATGAATTTTTCACAAAAAAAATGCTAAAAAATTTCAACAATGACTTTTTTCTTTTTTTTTCAAACAAAATATCTATCGCTAAATTTCATTGTCTACCTTTGAACCGATGCGTCTTATCCCTGCAAAAACTATCTTATTGAAATAGATTCGATTCGATTAAAAAATCCAACATGAATTAATCGGAAATCTTAATACGAAAATATCCGATATAAAACTATTAAAATTGATTGGTTTAAATCAGTTTTTATCAGACTTAATTGATATTTTTCTCAACTTATGCAATCCGATTTCGTTTAAGTTTTAAATTCAAACTTTAATATGAATCAAATCAGATTTAATAAAGTAAGAAAAATATCAATTATTTCTGATAAAAACTGGTTTAAATGAATCAATTTTAATAGTTTTAAATCTGGTATTTTCGTATTAAGATTTACGATTAATTCATGTTGTATTATTTAATGATATCGAATCTATTTTAATAAGATAGTTTTTGCAGGGATATCTTACATTTCTTGCAAATTAGTATACTACTCACCTATGGATGAAAAAACTTTGACAGTACACCAATTTAAAAAAGAAATTGAGATCAAAAAGAGATCAAAAAATATATTTGCTAAAAATAGCACTATTAATATTTTTTTATATTTTAATTTTCTACATTATATATTATATAAAATAGCCCCTAAATTATAACTGAGGCTTGATAAATCTTAATAAAAAAAAAAATATATTATATAAAAATATTAAAATGATAGTTGTAAAGATCATTGATAAATTACCTTTTTACGATTAATAAAAGACTTTTCCTAATGTGACAGGGTCACATGCACGTAGGTGCCTAAAATAGCCACTAGTTTTATTAACGAGTGTACGTGTTAAACCTTTAAATACAACGTCACACTAAATTAAATTTTTCCAAATTTATGACTTTTAAAATACATTTGCATATTAATATAATATTTGTTTAAGATTATATTAAAATAATTTTTTAATTTTATCTTATTAAAGAAGAGACTATTTTGTTATGAATAATTGATGAATATTATATTCATAATTTTCTTACGAAAAAGTAAAATTCCTTTTTCTCAAAATTAGGTTTGATTTGAGGTGTCAGTTACGACGGATTTCAGACTATATTCGAGAAGTCTTGTAGTGATTATTTTATTTGCTTTTTTAATGATGATGTCGTCTACTTCATTAGTTAATTTTTTTGTTTTTTTTTTAAGTTATTTTTTGATATACGTCAATGTTAAACGATTATATTTTAATGATGAAAGGATTAGTTCGATGGATATTTTTAATGGACCGATTTTTTTGGACAACGAACTCCGTTCGACGATATAAAAAAGCTATCTCTGTGCCAAATTTCAAGACGATTGGATAATTTTTGCTCTTGTTATCGTGCGACAACGAAAACGAAACTTTTTTCTAAAATAATTTTTTTTCTCTGAAACAATGAAGATAATCACTTGAAATTTTAGCCGAATATTGCCCCCAACAAGTGTAATAAGTGGTTAAAATTTCACTCAAGTCAATAAATTAAAAATTTATTTAGAAAAAAATAAAGAAGTTTAAACCACATTTTCTTTAATAACAAAATAACAGACTAAAGATAATTAAACTTTAAAAAAAAGAAATTGTAGGTAATTTGATGAACTTTAAATAAAAATTGATTATATTAAGTAATATCCACCGGAAAAAACACACACACACACACAGACACGAAAATTTTTTTGCTCAAAAACGACGGATTTTCGTTCCAAAAGTCTTAATATGTTTTTAAACATTTTTTGTTTCAAAAATTTTTTTCACCATTATTACACTCCTCTTTGAGGAAGCAAAAAACTGTGAGAATTTCTGTAAAAGTTAAACGGAAAATTTTATGCAAAATTTCATGCAATGTTTTTGTTCACAACATAATAGTAATGAGTATTGTAATCCACGTGCGCGCACACCTGCATAATCGTTAAAGATACACCTCATGTGTCATTATAACATTGCTAGTTTTTTTTGTGAATTCTTTGCATAAAATTTTGTAGAAATGCCGAGTAAAATTTTCTTGCAAGAGTTAAGTAGCACAAGTTGGAAGATTTATGGTAAAAAGAAGAAGAACAATCCGTTCTGAACGTCGTGTCAGGAAAGTTTCGTCAACTTTAACCATCCCACAAAAAAGCCTGCTCTGTGCTAGATTTTCATCTATTCAAACACGTTTAACTAATAAACCGCAATGCTTCTTACAATACTCCCAAAACCGAAGATCACTGTATGCACTCAGAGACAATCACTATATACACTCTTCATCGTCCTCTCACCACGACAAAATCCTTCACGGCAAATATATGTACCTTTTCCTCCCCCTCAAGGAAGATCACTCGACTCAATGAAACAGAAATCCGCGACTCCCGACTTTTTTTTCTCTTGCCTGCGCGGTCCGGAGCCTCCACTGGCCACGAAAATCACTAAAAACTGATCCCGACGCTCGCCAATCCCTTCTCTTTTATACACTCGTACAGAGGCGCGAGCACGCGGCGCTCTTCAACTTCTCGTGGAGATTCTGTCATCATCGTTCAACGTCCGGCGATCTGACAGCTCGGAAGGGTAATCGGGTACACGGCATCACAAAGTGAGAGCGTTTGTAATTTTTTTCTTTTTCTGGTCTGTATTTTAATTCGGATAAGCCGGCATTAAGATGAGTCTTCGAAGGGAAAACAGAGGTGAGCATAATTGATTTCGGGTAATTAATTTGGCCGCTGGATGAGCGATGGGGTCAGAAAACAGTTACACCGGCGGTGTGTGGCTATGCCACCCGCTATGTTGATCGATTTTTTTTTTGTTATCGCACGCTTGTGTTTGTTTATCGAGTTAGGGAGGATTAGAAGGTATAATTACAGTATTTCTGCGAATGATCCAATACTGTTCTGGAAAATCACGAGTGGGTTACAGAGAAAAGCCCGCAGCGAACAATGAAATTTCATTACGTAGCTTCGATCCAGTCCAACAATAATTCAACAACAAAGACTTATTAAATCAAATTTCGTCGGGGCCCCCGGAGAAGGAAAGAAAAGAAAAAAACGTTAATTGCTCCACTTTCACTCGCGTTTCGTTCTTGTCATCCGACTGGCAACCGTGTTTTACGCCTCGCCTTTTTTTATTAAAGCAAATTCACGGTAATTTTTACGATCAGCGCCCCATAAAGAATAATTTATCCATCTCGCTCGCTTTTACCTTCGTAGCATAGCACATGTAGTTCCACGAAACAATTATACATCGGGCGGCTGTGTTCGTACGTACTAAAGAACTCGTTGCTGCTCGCGCCCTATACACGTCTCTCTCTTTACTCGTCCACAAAATTTCAGCCAGATTTATGGATACGATTAAGGTGTATAAATTTTGTCCCACTTTCACCGCGCGTGATTGTGCTCGAAATTTCATACGCTTTATCACGTATCTAATAAGATGCGCTGTGTATACGCGCGGCTTGAAATTGGGCAATAAAAAATTATCCTCTAATCCTTCGCGGCGTGCCGAATATAATGCCATTTCACCGGCGGCTTATCCATCTTCGTCTCTCGGAAGAGGCATTTTTTGTTTTTACTTTCACCCGAGCGCGCGCGCGAATCAATCTCCACAATTAAGTAATTTTATACAATCGTGTGTATATAGTGGTTCTTTTTTAATTGCACGATTTTGCGTTCGCGGCACGCGCAGAGGCATTATATGTACTCTTGGGACGGCATACTTTTTATTCGCGGCGAGCGCGCGGGGTAACGGAAGAGCGTAAAAAATGAAATGGAAATGGTAATAAGCCTCGGCAGGAATGTCATGACTGTGCGTCTTATTCTCCGGGAAAAACGATTTGGATCTACAAAACGAGATTTAACGTATTAGTCATATTGATCGTGTATAAAAACCTTATCATTTTTTTTTCTTCAGAGGGAATGTATATAAGTTATAATACGGGAGTGTAACTGATTTTTGACAGTTTCACAAATTGCAAGTCAGGATATTATGCACGTGAAAGCTGGATGATTCTTGTAGTTGAAATTTTAATATAAAAACGCTAAAATTTAATTTAAATTAGAAGGAAACGAGAATTATGAAATAAGTAAAAGTACAATAAAAGCGAAAGTTCTCCTTAAAAAAAAAAATGTGTTTATTGCAGGTGTTTTTATGACCCGAGAGATGACTTGAAAATTTTCGGATTTATGATAGGTCCTGTACGAAGGGTAGATAAAATCTCTCTTCAGTCGCGACATTTCTAACGAGGCTCAAAAATTTCTACAAAAAATTTAACCAGCGCTCTTGCCGTCTTGCCGACCCTGATTACGAGTAAAATCAAATATCGTATAGTTGGAAAGTAACTTACTCATAAGATTCCAAAATTTAGGTTTATTTGCCTTGTGGAAAACATTCTATGAGTTTCATATAGAATTTCATGAAAAATTAAGTGAAATTAATGTTTATTAATTTCTATGAAATTTACTTAATTTTCATTAAAAAATATGAATTATTACGATAATTTAAATGATATTTATGAAAAATTTATCCTATTTGAAACATGGTAATATTTTTATTTTATTAACTTCATTAACTATTTTTTGTGGTACGAAAAAAAATTAATATTCCACTTAACTTTTTATGAAATTTCATATGTAATTCATAGAATATTTCCACAAGGGTTGTAATTCGTCTCTCGCAAGCAGTCGTCATAGTTTTGCTACATGTCCGCATTACAATTTTTGCAGCCTGAAAGATCAATGTAAGAAAAGCATAACAATTTTCTGCATAATTTGATATAAGAAGAGTAATTTTTGAGTTATTACCAAAACTTATTATACAATAATTTAAGTAAATTAAAGCAAATTTTAAATGTAAGACAGTTGAACTTATATTTAAAAACACGTGCCAAGTATTATACAATACTCTTTACTGCGCAGTCCCGGTCAGCTTGACCCACATCCCCACCCGAAGTTTATTGAGCTACAAAACTCTCAACTGCCTGCCATAAAATAGAAAATACTTGGAGCAGAATTTAAAAAAATGCAACTTTACCATCTTTTACATCATCTCACAAAAAAAAATTCTCTTCACTCCGACTTTTCCCATTCATACATACGATTCAATATACAATGATTTTAACGCCGTGAGAAAATTAACTTTCTTCAGGTTATCTTACAAATAAAATTACCTGTAACTTCAAATAAGCGCCAAAAATTTCCACCGAGCGCCCGAGTTAATTCAAACGCCGCGGCAAAGGCACGCGCACGCGCAAATGGCAACGATGCCTTTGGTAACGCGCGCCCGCGCAGTCGTGTATTTTTCGAACACCGTCCGACCGCGAACGCGCGCGCGCATTTTGCCGGGTTTTTTTCGCGCGCTCTCATCACCATCATCACACTTTCGTGAGGGAACAGGGAAGTCGCCCTGTCAACAAGGACTTACCAGCATTTACGAGACTTGCCAATTAGGCATCGACGGGTAAGGATGCCGAAGATGAACACGTTGTTCAACTACTTCACGTCGCCCAAGGGCGGTGGCGGGTCACCCAGGGCGACGGCCTCGCCGAAGACACCAGCGTCAACGAAGAAGAAGGCTGCGCCGAGGTCGAAATCCGAGACTCCCAAACGCGAACAAAAGAACAAAGGTGAGTCGAGATTGTTGATGGTTGGGGAAGTGGGGTATGATATCGATATTCATATTTTTCGGAGTAACCTTGAAATGACAGTTTTGCCAAGGGATTGTTTATGACATCGTAGTTGCGTTGATGTAAATTATTGTTAGCGAGTTGTTGTTGCGCGCACGTGGGATGATGGTGGATTTCTGGTCCACTGCGCAGGGACAATGAAGCGACGCCAAGGTATTCAATACGAGGAATCACGTTTTTCGGAGATTTTTCGTTAGCGCTCGTGATGGTTGTAAATGGTTTTGGCGTTGTTTACAAACATTGCGTTCCGTTATGCTGGGGATTCAGGATTCGGCGTAAATAGAGATCTATGATCGAAGGCGATTCATTCATAAAATAAAATAAATTTGTAGAGAAACTGTACTTTTGACTATAAATTTCTGTTAATGTCAAATGGTTTTGTTAAATGATTTATGAAATCTTTATGTATTGCTTGAATACCATTTTTTCAAAGAGGAGTTTTATCAAACAACATAATTTTGATTACTATGTAAATATCTAAATAATTTGATGTTAGTTTTCAATTATATTGACAATATTATGTTCGTACAGAGGCTAAAAGACTTAAAGACAAAGAAAATGTCAGAGAAAATAAGGAAAGAAAGAGGTCACTGGATGATCTTGATGAGGATGATGATATGGAGAAAGAAGCAGTTACACCAAAACCATCAAAGAAGAGAAGGATCATCATCCCAGAAGATGATAGCTGTGATTCTGAAGATGATTATAAGCCAGGTTAGGAAACTAATTAAAATTTTTTCAAAGTCATTTTATATTTTAAAAATATATATTCACAATATTATTTTAGATCCTGAGGAATCCATGGAAACTGATGGATCACTTTCTGATGTAGTAAGTGAAGGCGAGCCAGCCTCAGAACCTGATAGTGATCATGATGCCACACCACAGGTATAATAATAATAAAAATATAAATTAATTTTGAAGAAAGTAAACTTATCTTTGCAAATATACTTTATTGCGTAGAAAAAGAGAAAAATGACCAATGGTAATAAGGGTAGGGGAAAAAATGTTGGTAAGAAAGGGTTAGGAAAGAAAGAGTCACCAACAAACAGTGAAGAACAAACTACTGGAAAGGCATCAGATACTCAATCTTGGCCACATTTAAAGTATGAATTCCTGCAGCCAGGCAAAATTAAGGATAACAAAAGGCGTTCATCTGATCATCCAGATTATGACCCAAGAACTGTTTACGTTTCATCTGATTTCTTAGATAAACAGACACCTGTAAGTAATCTTTTTAATTTTAAATCTTAATTTTTTCTTACAATAAAATTAATAAAACTCTTTTATGTAATAATTTTCTTATATTCAGGCTATGCGTCAATGGTGGGTGCTAAAATCTGATCATTACGATTGCGTATTATTCTTCAAAGTTGGAAAGTTTTATGAATTATATCATATGGATGCTGTTACTGGAGTGAACGAACTCAGTTTATCATTTATGAGGGTATGTAATCATTTATTTGATTTACATTTTGAAAATGTAGAAAATATTTAGAATAATTGCGTCTGCTTCTACAGGGTGAATTTGCGCATTCAGGTTTTCCGGAAATTGCTTACGGCCGTTTTTCAGCTAGTCTCATTGAAAGAGGCTACAAAGTCGCAAGAATCGAACAAACTGAAACCCCAGATATGGTGAGCCAACGGTGTGCTAAAAGTACGTATTTTTAAGACAAATTTTTAATGAAATTCCAACATTTAATTAAAATGATCTTTTTAGTGGGTAAATCAACAAAGTTTGACAAAGTAGTTAAACGTGAAATTTGTCAAGTTAGTACAAAAGGAACTAGAGTGTACACAGCTCAAGATGCTGAAGCTTCAGCTCCTACCTCGAATTACTTGTTATCTATTGTTGAAAAACATATTCCTAGCCAGAATGTATCAGCTTATGGAGTATGTTTTATAGACACAACTATTGGTGACTTCAATCTGGGAGAATTTCAAGATGATCGCTGTAACTCAAGGCTGTTGACATTACTTGCTCACTATCCTCCTGCACATATTATTTATGAACGTGGTAATTTGACACCAACTACTTTAAAAATATTGAACAATATGTTACCAGGTGCAATGAAGGAAGCTTTACAAAAAGAAGCACAGTTTTGGTCATCTTCAAAGGTTCTAAAGGTGACATATATTATTTAGCTTACAAATTACAATTACATAAAGTAAAAAATTTCAATATTAATTTTATAACTATTTGTTAAATTTAATATTTTCAGAATCTTCATGAAGATGAATATTTTAAAAGTGAAAGCGATAACTTTTCATGGCCTAAAGGCTTGCAACCTTACTTGAATAAAGGTAATACGAAAAATATTTTGCAATTGCATTAACTTATAATGAATTCTGTACAAGTAATCATTGGTAAATTTCTGTAAATTTTTTATCTTAGGTGATAGTTTGGGCCTTACTCCAGCAGAAGAAAATGAACTAGCAGTCAATGCCTTAGGTGGCTGTGTATATTTATTGAAATCGTATCAATTAGATTACCAATTATTATCACAGGGTCGATTTAAAACTTATGTTCCCCCTGACTTTTCTGTTGAGAACACCACAAAGAGTGAAACCCAATTTGCTTATAATATGGTATTTATGCAGAGTGTTCGTAGAATTTTAATTATTTGTCTATCTAAATTATTAAATCCATTTGATATTCAAAACAGGTATTGGATGCTATGACAATAACTAATTTGAAAGTTCTTGGAGGTGAGGGGTCACTAATTAAAACATTGGATTACTGTTGTACTGCGTTTGGTAAAAGGTAATTAATAAAAAAAAAAAAAAGAACGTCAGTTTCAGACACAAAATTATTTTTTTGAAATATTAATTATGGAAAATATTTTTAGATTACTACGGGAATGGATATGCAGACCATCCTGTCGTAAAAATGTAATTACAGAACGGCAAGAAGCTATAACAGAATTATTAGACAAAATTGATGTTGTCCAGGATGTACGGAGTAAATTAAGTAGTTTGCCAGATTTAGAACGCTTACTGAGCAAGTACGTTTTCTTCAGTGAAATAAAAAACATTGTTAATTTTATAAGTTATTAATTTTAACTAAAATTTTTCACTGATTAAAGAATCCATGCTCAAGGAAATGCTGCAAAATTACGTAATCATCCTGATGGACGTGCTATAATGTTTGAGGGTCAAACTTATTCAAAGAGGACAATAGTCGAGTTTATAACAACTTTAAACGGATATGAAGATGTCTTGAACATAATCAGCAAATTCGGAGGTAAGTGTTATACTTATCGTCATTTTTACTCATGAGCGAATATTTTTTTAATTTTATTTTGTTTTTAGATTTCAGTAATTCATTAATCAATAAATGTACAAAATTGGAACCAGAAGGAGATTTTCCTGAGTTAAGAGAAACCTTAGATCATTTTAAAGTAATTATTTTATTTTCAAGTTTATTGAATCGAATCATTCAATTTATCATAAAGAAATTATTAATAATTTTTTTTTAGAATGCATTTAATCACGAAGAGGCTAAAAGTGAAGGTTTCATAGTTCCTAAACACGGTGTGGACAGAGAATACGATGCCGTTATATTGGAATTTGCTGATATTAAAAAAGATTTGAATGCTTATCTAGACAAACAAAAGAAACATTTTGGCGTACAGATTAAATTTGTCGGAACCGAGCGTAAAAGATTCCAAATTGAAGTTCCAGAAAGTCAAATAAAAAAAGTTGGCAGTGGTTACGAACTGCAAGGTTCAAGAAAAGGGTTCAAGAGGTATCACACTGCTGAAGCAAAGGTAAACATTTTTTGAGTACCATGTTTCTAACAATTTCGTTGCGATTAATACTAGGTAGAAGACTAATCTTTGATTTTTTTATAGGAACTTCTTGCAAGACAAATTGCTTGTGAAGAACAAAAAGATAAAGTTTTGAAAGACAGTAATAGGAAAATCTTTTCCAAATTTAGCGATGAATACGACAAATGGAGTAATGCAGCTTACAATATAGCAGTGCTAGATTGTTTGATATCTTTAGCTGAATATGCTCGAACCTGCGATACTTGTATTCCAGTTATTTACGACGATACCGATAATGAAGGCGTAAGACTATTTGTCGTTATTTTACAAAAAATTAAATAGTTGTCAATTTGTCTTACAAGTATCCCGATTATTTCAGATTTTCATTGAAATAAGAGATGGTAAACATCCGTGTATCGTGTCTGACAATTTCATCCCTAACGATACACTTATCGCTACTGGTGAAGCTGCCCCATTAATGATTTTAACTGGACCGAATATGGGAGGTAAATCAACATTGATGCGACAAGTGGGACTCATAACGATTATGGCTCAGATAGTACGTCTCTTTTTTTTTTTTATTAAATGAACCTTTCATATTTTGTAATCGTATATAATCAATTTTGCTTGTGCAATGTTTCAGGGTAGTCACGTACCAGCTACTACTTGCAGACTGACCCTTGTAGACCGTATCTTCACTCGGTTAGGAGCAAACGATGATATTATGGCAGGTCAAAGTACGTTCTTAGTAGAATTGAGTGAAACGGCAGCTATTCTTCAACATGCCACAAAATATTCCTTGGTACTTTTGGATGAATTGGGTAAGAGAATATTTTTATCAATTATGCGTTTCAAAACAATATACAAGTTGATCGTAATAATAATAATACTAACTAATTTGAACCTGCTATATAGGTCGTGGTACATCAACATATGATGGAACAGCCATAGCTGCCTCTGTAGTCGAAGCTTTGACCAAAACAAATTGCAGAACTCTCTTCTCCACTCACTATCATTCTCTCGTGGAGGATTATAAAACAAATAAAAATGTGACTCTTGCTCACATGGTAAGTATTTTGAGATTACTTTTTATAATATATATTTTGACTTGATATTTATTTTTTTATTTACACTGGACAACGTACTTAGTTCTGTGAAAATAATCGTACTTTTAATAACTAATGGTTTTTAAATTTGAATAGGCTTGCATGGTAGAGAATGAAGATGGCGATAATGTGAACGAAGACAACGTGACTTTCTTGTACAAACTAAGCGAAGGCGCATGTCCGAAGTCTTACGGTTTCAACGCCGCCAGATTAGCTGGAATACCTTTGAATATTACCAACCGAGCCCATGCTATTGCCACAAAATTAGAGGCCGAAGTAAACCTTCGACATGCTTTCACTGCTTTATGTAGGCTTCAAGACAGTTCGTCAATCAAACCTTTGTTCCAAAAAGGCATTAGTCTGCTGTCCAAGTGTTAAATTTTTCTTGGTTCTTATTAGTCTCGATATTCGTTTTGTCAAATTTATGTAATTGTAACTTGTTTCCACTCGTTAGTATGGTTCATATTTAAAACACTGTCGTTATGTATTATATCTTTGCTTGAAAAACAAAATTTGCTTGATGCAAAATACAGTATTATTAAGTTCTTCGTTTGTATCGTTTCTCAGCGTTAAACTATATTTGTGAAAATACAAGTGTTACCATTTCATTGTTGTATTTCTCACTTTCACTGATCGATTGTATACGAATGTTTGTTAAATAAATATAAACTTTTTTTACAAAATAATTGATTGTTTGTACTCTTCTATATTCTAGTTTATTTTTTACATTTAAAATCTAAGTAAACTGATCAAGGAAAAAATTTTAACCCGAGTAAAATATTTTGTTCACAGTATTTTATGTACAATTATTTCATTAAAATAATTTTGAAATTGATATCGTGATATTTAAAATTATTTGTTATCTCATGAATATAACGAGATCTCATGAAAATATGTTGAATGCGAGTTGCAGCACATGCAACCAAAATTAAAAACCAGAATGATCTAATTGTGATGATTTTCTAGAAACTTATAATTACTTACACATATTGTTATAAAAAGATAGGGGATTGGGATTTAGGAAAAAAAGATAACAAAACAGAACGAACATAATCGTGTCGCTTACAAAACTTTTTATTTATCAATACCATAGTACAAAAAGGCTATTCACGAGTAATGTGACGAAACACGATGTACAAATAAAGCACGTAATAGCTTTTACGCACACGAAAGACAATTGCATAGAATCTTTTTTTTTTTTGTGGATTTGCTTTTTTCTTCCGGGAAAGTAGAAGCTCGACGGGGAAAATCTGGGGAAAAAATGCAACTTTCCGATATGATTGGGGGGACATGGCTAAAAACTATTATGGGTACAATATATATTGGTTTACGGAGAAAGAAAAATAGGCGTGCAGGATTTCTGCGTGATATCGATATAGAGATTAAGGTTTCGCAGTGAAGGTAAGTATCATATTAACGCATTGTGTGAATGTGCATGTGTGCCTCCGCCAAGTTTTGTAAAAGCCAAAAAAAGTAACGATAAATAAAAGAAAATAGAAGGAAAAAAAGTATCTACGAAATTGAAAAGAAAAGTGTCGATTTTCTTCATCTATCGTGGCTCATGAATTTTTTTTTTCAGATAAATTTGACAATGACAGAAAATCGATCAATCTTATAGTAAATGAAAATCTTATAGCGATGCTAATAATGACAATGAATGACAGTGATGATTGCATAGAATGTACGTTTTTTTTTAAACTCAATCTTTGAGAAATATATCATACGATCTCTTTCATTTTCTAATCATTTGAATAAAACGTTAAATTATCGAGTAGTCAGTGAAAGTACACGATAAGTGACTGTAGTAATTGATTAATAATAATAATAATTATGATAGTAATAATTAATTATAATAATAATAATAATATTAGTGTTAAAAGGCACGGATATTAAGAAAGCACTTTTCCTTGACTTGATGGTATTTTTTTTTCTTACGGGTGCACTTTTTTCTTTTATTAATAATTTTTTTTCTCTCGAGAAAGAAAAGCACAGATATATTCTATAAATATACAATTATCTTTTTATTCCGAAAAATGTTCTCTTCAACTGCTCTATATTTAAAGACGTTGTTATAATCTAGAAACTTCTTCACTTTGTGTTTAATTAATTAATTCAATAGTCGAAATATAGTCCGCAAATCCATCGAATCGACTTATATATATAAGATACACAGCATCGAAAGATCGAAAGAGTATGGGGATTATACTAAATCGTTTTTGCTGTTATACAAGATACATTTATATTCGATACTCAATTAAGGAATATATTCTCATTCGCTTCTTCATCTTCTTGTTTTTTTTAGTTGTCATGTTATTCTTGCTTTTTGGTTCACAGAATGTAGGAAAAAAATTAAAAAAAGGAAAGATATAGAGAGAATCCAAGGGAGGAAATCGATCTCGTGTATTTATGTAAAAAAAAAAAAATATGGAAAAATCAAACTTCAGCGCGCGCGCGACCCGACCACCAACAACAAATCCACATACGCAGAGAAGAGAAAAGTGCAGGGGGGTAATCAAACGAAACAAGAACCACTCGTTATTTTGTTTTTTTTTCCATATAAAAAAGAAAACACCGATCACTTTTATTAGAGCCATCCACGTGCAATATATACGCTAGTGCGCGTGTCCATTCACATCCAGATTTTCAGCTCTCGCAACAATTTAGCGCGCGCAGACAGACGACTACGACGAGTTACAAAGTGTATACAAAAGCGAAAAGTAAGACAGAAAAAAAACGTTATATAACCATTATCGATAATAAATCATCATTCTCGTCCCTCTACCTTCCTCTCGCAGATTTTCGCACATCTTGTTGTTATTTATTCTCTCCGATGACACACAATCGCGAGAGAGAGACAGAGAGACGCGTGAATTTGCTGCTGCTGCTGCTGCTGTCGTGCTCCTTATTCTTCTCCTCCTTCTCCACCTCCTCCCTCGGACGGTTTTAATCTTCACTGTGGCGCATTTACCAGAGTCCGGACGAGTATCCGCCTGGTGGCACGCGGTTCTTCATTCGCACGACGTTCGGATTTGCTGCAGGTGACGAGTCCGTCGATGACTTATCACTAGCGGCGCTCGAGCCGGCGCTGCCGTTGGCGTTGCCATTCTGCTGGCCTGAAGCGGCCGAGTCACGAGAGTCATAGCCAGCGCCTGTCACTGGGTTGCCATCTGTAGAGAGAAAAAGAGCCGTTGCTTTATTGACCGTGAAAAGGGTTATAAATGTGATGGGGTGAAAATGATATTGTGGTCAATTGCAGTTGTGGTGGTGCGATTTTTCTGAATTTAGGCTGTAATTTTAATTTTGAAAGGGCTTGTTTCAATGAATTTCATAAGTACGGAAGAACCACCAGAACTGTGTATCGAAAAATATGATATTGTTCATTATAATTCAGACGAATCCCAATTTCAAGTATGTAGTCAAAATGCAATACAAAGTTTAAAAAAAAATAGTAATTTTCAAGAAAACATTTTTATGAAATTAAGTAGGCTTTTCACTCTAAATTATAATGAAATATATAACTATATCACTTGTTTAAAATATTCAGCCGAAACTGATCCATTATTGACATTATAGTAATATAATTATTAATATTTTATTTTCTCAATTTCAAAGTCTTTCATATAGAAAAATTCCAAAATTGATGTATTTATATCTTCTATATGTTTCGAGAAATTGATTTTTATTCGTGAGACTAACTTCTTACCTATAAAGATTCAACAAAAATCGAGTCCGATAAATGACTACGTTGATAATACTCAAACGGTGAAAAAAAAAAGTAATTTTGAAAACCATGCACAATCTTTAAAAGGGCTCAAAAACGCAAAAAAATCTTTATTCATGCTTTCGGTCGCAAAAGAATCAATAAATTATATTGAAAAGCAAGCTAACGCTATTTATAAATGCAACGTAAGAAGCTACTTTAACACACGTATAATGAAAAGCAAATGATATATGCTACAAATTATCTTCAGTATCAGCCGAAGACTTTGAAGCTACAAATAAATATAATTACGCTTATGAAAAGCATAATTCTTTTGTAAGCGCTAAGATAATAAAATATAAGTGACACTCGTAGATAGCTGAAAAAAAGAGAATAATACATGTGAAATTGTCTAGTGCTGTAAAAACTATCATGACAATCATCATCGTTAATATTTGGCATCAAAAGCTACGACATTTTTTTTCAACACTAGACAACTTTTCAGACAAAAAACACACAAAAATCAAATCAGCACATCAAATAAAATCATAAATTAACAAACCGTCGTATATCTATATATAAATAAAAATATATATGAATATAATTGTATATATCAAAGGAATGAGGAGGGATCCTAGAAAAAAAAGAACACAGGAACTCGAGGAAAAAAGAGATATTGGGGGTGTGGGGGCGGGGCAGATCGGGCAAAATATCGTTGTTTACCTCTGCTCCTGCGTATGATGCGCCTCGACGCGACAGGCGTAACGTCAACGCCGTCGCCGGTGACCGGGTTGCGCGCCATGCCAGACGAGCCGCCTGCGCGAGCCCCCATCAGCGAGAGTGTGTGTGTTCATCACCATCATGATCACCACCACCATCGCCAACCACCGTCACCATCATCATCATCACACCCCCCGCAGCACACACACACGCGCACGCGTGGGTTATTAATGTTCAGAGACATTGAGAGCAAGTAAGAGAGAGCGAGAGAGAGAGAG
>JAPYZO010001343.1:0-26313 GCA_030522905.1 Torymus flavipes
AGAGAAGTAGCGGATAAGTTAATGAAATCACCGCTTGATACTTTGCTTTACGGCCGCGGATTGTTATGCGCATACGCGTTGCTACCGCAGAAGGCTCGGCAGAAGTCATCGAGGGAGAGAGAAGGAGCAGGAAGAGAGGAAAGGAGAAAGAGAGCGAGTCAGCTCTCGGGTGTGAATTGATTAACCGTACCGATTCCCGACGGACTCTCTGCTGCCGCCGTCGCCGCCGCGCTGCCGGCTTTAATTAAGTTATCGATTTATTTTCAATATTGTCTCGCATAAAGTATCCCGGTGTGTTGCTGCTGCTGCTGCTCCGCGTTGTCGCGTCGTTTTGCTCCTTCGCTCTCTCTCTCTCTCTCTCTCGATTTTTTTGTACTCATTCCGCGCTCCTCGCGCGCACTCATTGGCCGGGGGCCCGGAACGCGCGCGCGTGAGCCGTAAACGAGCGCGTTTACTTGACGGGCCACGTATACGAAGGAGGAGGAGTAGGGCGGGTAATGGCCGTTACGCTTCCTTAAAATGCAAGCGAAATAAAAGCAAGAGAGAGACAGAAGGCGACTCTTTAATGCACCCTCGAGGAAGTAATTCCTCGTTAATTGCTAATACCTTTGAATTAACACTCGGGAAGTCCAAGTCCCCGGGAGCACCGGGAGCACAAGCGGTGTGTATACGGGAAATATCACCTTGAATATCGTATACTAAACAGTTTTTGTCTTTTTTGCTGTGCTGCTGCTGCTGCTGCTATACTACGCGTTCGAATGCTCCTGCTATCGTGGCGGTGTTACGAGAGAAAGAGAGAGAGAGAGAGAGAGAGAGAGAAAAAGAGCTTTTCTTTTGGTTATTACGAATTATTGGACGGTCTAATGAACGTAACTTGCTTTTTGCATATTCGTTTTTATTAGGTGATAAGTTGCCGATTGGAATGTAATAGCGTGCGGTTTCATTTTAAATAAGATGTATGGAACGAGAAAATTACCCATAGCCGCGAGACCTTGTATTTATTTTATTCGAGGTGTGACATTATGAATTACAAGTGTTTTTAGAAAACCGCTGATAATTATATTATTATAATTATACTATAACGGAAACTTCCCATGTTTTTGATCACTGTATAACAGAATAAACGACTAATTGGTCTAATTTTCGAGAAGAACTCCCATTACAGCATCGTCCCCCATAATTTCATAATTCAACTCGGCCCATAAATATACAAGAACACTATCTTCTGTCCGCCTTACATTAAATTAAATTAGTAGCAAAGTATAATACACATAAATATAATATACATCACCCTGAACGTAGAGAGTCTCTCTCTCGAGCACGTGCAAGACGTTAATTGCCTTTCCTCCACGCTCGCCTTACTCGCGCGCGCGCGTGAAACGCAAGTCGCGTGTGTACAGCGAGTTAAGGGAGAGAGAAACGCTTAGCTCTCTCTCTCTCTCTCCCTCTTATACGCAGGCTAAATCGAGCGCTAATGCGCAAAGGTAAACAGGCGCGCATAGGTATACGAAGTGTCTCCCTCTCTTTCTCCTGCAGCAAGGACCGAGAGAGAGAGAGAGAGAGAGAGAGAGAGAGAGAGAGAGAGAGCGCGCGAGCCGGGCTGATTGTAAGTTATTTGCGACGCGCTTGCTTTATATCCCCAAAGCAACTTTCTGCACTCGTAAAGCTGTTCCACGCGGGGCGCACCCTCTCACTCCTCTTTCTCTCTCTCTCTCGCCGCTTCCACGCGCGCGCGGCACTCTCGCTTTCTATATACTCTCCTTCCTTTCTTCCGTCGTTCCCCTTTCAGCCGTTCTTCGTGCTGTGCCGCGTGCGAAAGTATATCGCGCTCTCGACTCTGGAGAGGCCACGCACTTTTTAACCCGAAAAAACGTTAATCCGCGAAAAAGGTGTGGGTGCAGTGGGTAGGGTAGAGGTGATGTGCAGCTTTCGAGACCCCTTTCGAACGCACGGTTTTGAGGGAGGAGGAGGCTGCGTATATATATATATATACATACGCCGCTCTCTGCACGTTCGAGATCTCTCTGTTTTCTGCGCGAGTCCGGGATACTTGCACGCTCTCACGCACGCGCGGTTTACGCTTTCAAAAAGCCGCGTAGCGATCGTTTTCGCATACGTTCGTTTTGCTGCTACGCCGCTCGAGTTTGTTTCCTTTTTTTCCGGGCATGCGAGGGTATTGGATACGAACGGCTCTGTGCAGACGCGCGTGTATACCTTATATAGAATTGGAAAAATTGCACTTTTATAGGGGTATTCGGTTTCGCGGAAAAAATGGCTTTCCTCCCCGCGAGCTGGGGCTATTTTAGCGCCGAAACATGGTTGAGTCTGAATGTTTGCCCGTGAATGGAGCTTTTAGCTTGGAGAGCATGGTGCGTTTTTTTAATTTTAGAAAACCGCAGCTTTAATGGTTGTTGGTGAGGTTCTAAATAATACTTTTACCGAAGATCGACGCAACATACATAATAGATATACCGAAAAATTAAAATGCCCTAAACTTAAATTTCAAGAACAGTACTTGAGACCCGTATTCTCGGAACTCGTCAGTTCTACCAATTGTGGAGTCGCACTCTCATAATTTTCCATCATATTGCACGGCAAACTTTTTTCCCCCCACAATTCCAAACTCGTATAGAGACCGCTATACTTTGGGACATATAACTGAAGGAGAACGGCCGATATGTACATTCGGCATGCGTATATAACGAGTCTACTTATTACAGGGACCTCGCGCGCCGGTCAAGAGGTGGAACGTGTTATTCTTCGCGAGCTCTGCGCGACATTTCCTTATACAAACGAAGCTGCCGAAGTTCGAAGGCGTCGTTGGTAGGAGTGAGAGGGGGAACGGGGGGCGTGAACAGAGAGAAGACGACGACGACGACCACGTTACCCAGATCTCGGGTCGCTGGCTGATGGCCATAATCTGCGAGCTAGGAAAGAGAGAGGGGCCGCCGCCGCCGCCGCTGCAGGCGACTACAAGGGGCTCCAGGGTTAACTTATAATAACAGAAGTTGCCGAGGAGAGAGAGAGAGAGAGGGAGAGAAGAGAGTTCGGTGACTGGACAACGCCTGAGCTGGCTGGCTAGCCGGACAGCCGGGCGCGAGGATGAGGGATGGGTTGTCGCCAAGTGTCCTGGCAACGGCAACTGCATGACGCTTAGCTACAAGACGCGCAAGACTTGCTCGACCATCTCTACCTCTCTCTCTCTCTCTCTCTCTCTCTACCTCCCTCTCTCTGTCGCGTGACCACCAAGCAAACTAACCGTGCCGCTGCGACGGATGCTGCTGCGCCCGAGCACTGCCCGCCGCGTATAGTATAGAGTCCAACTTGGAATTTGTTGATGGGAATTTCGAGTTGCCTTTACCTCGCTCTCTCTCTCTATCTGCGTTCGTGTGTATGTACGGATGGCTGTGTGCGAGAGGGAGAGAGACTGGATCTATATCTCTTTCTTGACCGGCAGTTGAGATGAAAAGACGCGATTTGCATTGAACTGTTTCAAATTACCTTATTCAGGACGGTTTAATGACTTCTATTTCGGTTCATTCATATGTTAATGGCCGCTCTCTCTCTCTCTCTCTCTCGTCTATACACGAATTGATATATTGTCCGCGGCTAAATGAATTTAATACTTGGGAGAATAATTTCGATGGCCATTCGTGCTTTGTTTTACCTTGGTTCTAATATTTGATTGATTAACTCTGTTATACGATATATGAGAACTTCAGATTTTTTAAATATGTCAGAGGAGAAAAAGAATCATTACCATAAACAACCGGATAGTTGGAGAGGAGTATATATTATTAAACAGATCAAGAAAAGAAAAAAATTAGTTAAACCAATTATCTGTTAGTTATACTACATATTTTAATAGTTTAAGTAATTAACCAAAATAGTTACTATAATAAATAAGTTTTAATGTGCGAATTTTACTAAAGAAAACCTTCATCCTCTAGTTATTTAATTAACAATTATCTAAATAATTGCACGAATTATTAAACTTTTAACTCATTCAAATTCTCACCATAGCAATCACGATTAGCGTACCCCTTACAAACTAATTAATTTTTATGCATGTAACTATTTTTCTAGTTATCTCAATGAATATCTTTTTCCCGCTCATTTATTCTGAACATACATGAAATTGCATTACATGCATGTTATTATATTTGAAGACGTTATGTATCTCTACGTTACAAAGAATAATTGTCTTGACAACAATTTATTGTATATAATTAAAAAATTATGGTATACCGAAAAAGTTACCCAGAAACCTATAATCTAAAGGTTAAATATGTTTTTTATTTTGTATACCTTGTATTCCATGGATGTAGATCGGAGAAACATTCTGAAAATTTTTTTTCTCAATTCGGCAATTTTTTTGAATTTGTAAAACTTTTCGAAACATGCTAAAAAATGTGTTTATTCTATATAGGTATGGGAAATTTCAATTTACAGTGAAATTGTACAAACAGAATTTTATTTTTCACCTTGAGAATGTTTATAAATCTTGTTAAACATGAATAACGAATTGGTTTTAAAAATAGCATTGTTGATGTAATATTACATCACACATTCCCATTTACTGTTCGTCTATATCACGTGCATTTAAGAACAGTTATATATGTTTTTTTCTTTCCTTACGTCTACTTCTTTCGTTCTTTTTACTGCGGCATAATGAGTCTTAAAAGCATTTAATTTTCAAACATTAACGTTTGTTTTATGGCCCAGTAATCGTTATTAGGGCACGCAAAACATATTTTGAAATCATTAGAACAAAATCCGACAATAAAACCGACCATTCTAAAATTTAATTAGGAAAATAAATTTACCGTTCGCTATTTTAAAGATTAAATTATTGGTATAGGTACCCATGAAAAAATTTACACACGAGCGAGTGTAAAAATTAATAAAAAAACGCAGCACTACTTTCTGTAGATTGTATAATATAGATAGATTGTATTATAGTACACGGTAAATACTATGTTGACACAACTTACGAGTCTGAAGTTGTGCCAAAAACTGCAAGCCTGTATTTTTAGCGCGAATATTTTATAATTTAGTGACAACTTTGCTTTTAAAACAGCAGCGAAACGAATAGCGCTCGCTCTAACTCATGTTGCAAACCGGCAGAACATCTGTTTCTTTAAATTAATAGACACTCAAGCACGACGCTGCTAATGAATAATGTTGTAACAAGTCTAGTTTTCAATAGGTCTCCACGCTCCCGCGACACAAAGCGACTCGGACACAACCTCGCTACTCATAATTTTTACCAGATAAATTTTCCAAATGCACACATTACGCGCGAGTTTATTCAGCTGACAAGGATAAAGTATTCTTTGGAAAATTTATGAATCCCGATTCACTTCGCGCACAATGCTAAAATAGATCGCGCTAGCGTTTCGATTTCTCATATATGCAACAGCGCCCTCTCTCTCTCTCTCTCTCTCTCCCCTTCTTTCTCCGTGCGAGTCTCGCCAAAGCTCGTAAACATCTATTATTGAAAGTAAATTGCCAGGTCGCGCGTCCATAAACAATGGTAATTCTTTAATTTCGCAAGGGGGGATTTTTCAGCGTTAACGGTGCATTATAAGCCGCATACGTATACACATCTCTCTCTCGCGCCTGCTATCTCACCCGTGCGTTCCCTTTTCTCTCTGGGTATACCGCGAGCTTGTGTGACAGGCGCGGCGCTGAAATACGCGAGATTAAACTGGGCGCGCGTGTCTCGGCTTCGCTCGCGAGAGCTCGTTAGAAAGTATGAAATCGACGTCACATCGAACAAATCATTCGAGCGCGCGGGAGAGCGGCAGCCGTAAAGCATCGCGTCGCTCGCGACAATTATAACAATCGCACAAGCGAGAAAGAGAGGGAAAGACGCACGGCCCACGCGCGCCGCTGCGGGTTAGCGCCGATATGTGTGTGTACGCGTGTTAACAACAATTTGCCCGGGGGCGGCCACCTCGTTAAGTGACAATGCACGACGTGGTGCCCTGAGATACTGTAATTCGCGCGAATATTATAACTTCCTGCGAGCCGTGCAAGATTATGGATATATCGCCGCGTCGCGAGTATATAAGAGTATAAGATTGTCGCAGCGCGGCAGGAGAAAGACCCGTTTTCTCTGTATTCTTCGTGCCCGCCGCCTGCACTCCAAGAGTATAACCTCGTGCACTGCTGATGTAAAGGACGACTTGTCCGCGGACCTTTCGACGTTTCATTAGACAGGTTTAGCGTGCGATGTATATCATGTATTCGCAGTGATTTGAGAAGTTGATATCGGAGAAATGTATACTAAATAAATCTTTTGGTTTTGTATATATAATTATCTCCAGAAAACGCGAAATTGCTCATTAACATTGGATATGGATTAGATTTTATAAACAATTTTTGGCATGAAAACTAAAATAATTAACACATCTCAAGCTTCTATATTTTATGCGACACAAACTCCGTTTAAATTCGATTACTGGTCCTCAATATACCTTCATAGCTGACAAATCGCACCCGAAGGAATTCGACTGCAAAAACCAGCACCTTTAGCGAATTTAAATTTTAATTCATTAATCTTAAAAAGAATGAGTGGCGCTCTCACGCGCGCTTGTCTGGCCACTGCTCACACACACGCACGCGCGGTGGAGTCTTTAAATTCTTGAAATCAAGTCGTGTAATTACGTTTCAAGTCGATTCCCTCCACTTTAATCGCGCTCACTCCTCCTCCTCCTCCCGTTTCCCCCCGCACACGCGCGCACTATACCCACGTCAATTCAATAATGATTAGCAGCCTCGTGCGATAAAGGCAATTAACATCCTTTTCATTTTTCCTTCCCGACGGGAATAATTACTACGCCCCCTCCTCTCGCTCTCTCTCTCTCTCTCTCCACACACATAAGAGCGTTTGCGCGAACGCGGGGTAGGTAGGTACGTATAAAGGAAGAAAAGAACGGGAGTGAGAGAGCGATCGTATACATAATTCACTCGTCTGTTTAAAGAGAAATTCATTGGCAGATAATGAAGGGGAAGAAAAGTGGGTGGGATGGGGGAGATGAGGAAGCGAGTCAGGCTGGAAAAAAGGAGAAATTGATTGATTACCGAGGACAATGAGAGACAGTATAGAGAGGGACACTTTCGCCAGGGACGCAGGCGTATATATATACGCGTAATTGAAGTCGCGCCTACGTGTTACGTATGCATGTGTGTGTGTACCGCGCGCACACGAGATGCTTCTCTCTTTCTCTCCCTCGCGAGAGGCGCGAGATCCGAGATATACTAACGCGTTCTTATATATGGACGCGCTAGCACACAAAGACGGACTGGCTCCGAGGTGTGCGCTAATAAATGGAACTCGAATTGAACGCCTACCCCCTCACACGTATACACACGCGCGCGTTGTACTTGTCGTCCACAGGAGAGGAGCTGGATCTACGAGAGCCCGATAGGATCTAATAGAGCGCACCGCCACCGCTGTAAATTCAATTACGCATTAGCAAAAATGCGAGAGCAACGCGGTCTCTCTCTCTCTCTAAGAAGGCTTCGAGGCATGTTTTCGATAGACCTTCTCTCTCTCTCGCACTTAATGAATAATCAGCAAGACGGATACGGGGCAGCGCACGGTGCCGGCCGTATATACATATTTCGCCGGAGGATATATTAAAGCCCGCGGCTAAAGTGTCCTATCTCTAATGTAATTAAAAACGTCAAGAGATACGCGCAGATTTAAAATGCGATTGTACGTAGGTAGTACGTGCGAGCGAGCGAGCGAGAGCTGAGGAGAGAGAGAGAGGAGCAGCGCTTCCACACGTGAAGAATGTCAATTGATTTTAATTGGAATTTATTTTTCATGCGAACGCGAGACCGAGCGCGAGCTTTCGTATTGGTAATATTGCCAAAGTAATTACGATTTAATTGGGTTATAAAGTCGCGCTTTTCATTCGACTCGAGCGGCTGTGTGTGCGTCTTATTTTTATTGCATCGATGCCTCGCTTTCAAGTTAAGTTAAAATCAAGTAAAAATTGTCTGTATACTGTCAAACGTGCTACAAGACAGCTCTCGAAAATGCAAACCTTTAATATAAAACTTCTGTCTAGAAACGAAGCTGACTTATGAATGAAAAATTTACCATCACAATTAACATTCCGGACATATCAGAACCTCTCGCTCATCCGCGGCTAATACACCCCTATGAAAGCAGATAAGACAAAAGCTCTCATTCAGTTTTTCGAATGGTAGCCCTTTGCGCCGTCGTGTTATAAAGAATGTTCGATGACGGTGTATTGAAAGTGCTATACGTCCCTCGAGCGGTGCAGAAGCAGCAGCAGCAGCAGCTACGATGGCAGGGCACGTTATACGAGCATGCATAATGAAGTGTCTTCTGGCATTTTAATTTATGTGCTTATAATCTCTTTTGCATTATTCGCCAGCGAGCCAGCGAGCGAGAGAGAGCGAGCGAGAGCAGTCCCGCAGATTGATGATCATGTGTTTAGCGGGACGGGCCTACGGCTACCGAAGAGAGATAAATCTGCCCTGCGCGGAGGAAAAAGGGAGAGGAAGAGAATCCGTGTAGACGAAACATTAATACAAAGTGTTATAATGGCACTCGGCGCTCGATTATTCAAGTTTACATCGAGACGGCAAAGTTATTGCATATAACTTCCGTCGATGGCTGAGAGGCGAGACGAGGCGAGAGCATTATAATGCGCTCTTTAAACAGGGGCCTTGAATCATCGGCGATTGCCGCATTAAGCAAATAATAAAAGTTTCATAAACAAAAGAGCGAGAGAGAGAGGACGAAAAAACATGGACAGAAGAGCGGTGCGCGCTGGCCGCCGCAATTTATTATTTATCGTAATTCAAAAAACGTTGCGTTTTATAACTCTACGTAGGCATATTCGCATATAATACGCGGCGACGACGGTGGACCGTCAGAGCGGCAAGAAGGGAGAGAGAAAGAGAGTGAAAAATCGAAAAAGTTTTATGCACTGAATTTTTCAAACGGCGTTCCGCTAAGGAATAATTATTCAAGTTTTGGCTTTAATTGCGCGATTAAATTTATAGGTCGGGCATGGAAGCAGCAGCGGCGGTGGCGGCGGCAGTAGCACGAGAGGGAAAAAGACGAAAGCGAGAGTGGGGAAGAGAGAGAAGGACAGGGGGGAGGTGGAAGGCGGCGAACAACGGTGGTCGTCGTCGTTTCCATTCCAAGGACCCGCGGCGCGTCATTAAAGGTACAATTAAAAATGTACTTGTAATAAAATCGCGCGTTAACTTAACGAATGTACGGCCATGCCTCATCTCGCTGCCACGTCGCGTCGTATTTATTGCGCCCGCAATTGGGAACCTGTCCAAGTCGAACGAACTGCCTCCGTCTCTGTCTTTCTACCTCCTTCCTCCTCTCTTTCTCTATCTATCTCTCTCTTTCTGTCCCTCTTACTTCCTCCGCTTCGCTTCGCGTATCTCTTTGTCTCTGTTTAGCGACTACTACACTCGCGCCTCTCTCGCCGCGCACTTGAAACTTTAACTTATTAAAAGCGAACGAAGAACGAAGATAAAAAAAAGAAAAGAGGAATCGCCGCGCGGCCAAACATAAATCTCGCGGTCTGAGCTCGCGGCTCCCGCGTAATTACCGCGCGGCCTTCATTATCAATATTTACCAGTTCATTTTTGCCGTACAATTAATGATTCGCGGGCTGCTGCTGCTGCTGTGATGGCGAGTGCGAGTCTCTCGTAGGTGTGTACACACCTTATATATACCTCCGCTTATACAAATTGTATATATACGCGTTCGCGCTCACGCAGGAAATTATGGCTGTTAATTCTTCGCGAAAGTCGTCACGTGCTTATTAAAATCCTGTTTAGAAAAATGCCGTCATTTATATCGGCAGCGCGAGTAGCGCGCGTGTCGAATGGACAAATCAAAGCAAACAAAAATTTTAAATAATCGCGACTTATTACACGCGTGAATTATTAATGACGAGGTGAAGAAATTGTCGAGTGTAAATTCTAAGATTAATGCGACCGCGAGACGACTAATATACAATCATCTATAATTTTCAAAACGCTCTCTCTCTGTCTCTCCGTCTCGTTCTACTCTAAAAAAAATAAATTTCCATTCTAGACAAACAGAGGGTTTCAAAATACTTTTTCGCGGCCCTAATTGATGCCCCTTCAAATTAGTATAATTACGCATTTGCCCGAACTTTTTTATTATCCTCGCAGCCTAGCCTAACCTTCGCCCCCATATAGATTTTACCCGGGGATGGGGGGTAAGATTTCCTCGGAGTGTTTAACGATAACGTAGCTACTACCCCGACGCATAAATTGAACGTTCGCGCGCGGGCGGCAGGCAAAACCGAAAGGACCATCAGAGAGCGAGAGACTATACGAAAGTTATACTTGCAGCAACATCGGGGCTCCCCCTCCTCCTCCTTCACCCACCGGGCTTCTCTCGCTCTCTCGTCCTGCATAATTAGCACGTCGGCTTCCGTTTCTTTGTCCGAGCGCGCGGTTTTCGGACCGCACTCACACTCGCACACACTGGGTTCTCTCTCTCAAGAGCATAGCCAGCACTTCCAGGCTCTCCTCCTTCTCCTCGTCCTCCTTCCTATCGAGAAGCCCTATACGCTACGGGAGCAGCAGCAGCAGCAGCGTAGCTTCATTCTACGCGGCAATAAATCAAATTTAATCGCGCCGTGAAAAATACCGAGCTCGCGTCTTGTGTGCCACTCTTCTTGCATATCGATCGCGGTGCTGAGAGACGAGGCATTTGGCAAGTATAGTAGATCGGGAATATGGGGGGGAAGAAAGCCCCGGACGCCAGAGGAGTGGACGATGACGTAGGAGATGAAAATTAGCCGAAGGAGAAAAATGAGCATGGAGAAAGGGCGAGGGTACGGGGATGCCGGAATTTTTGAGACGAAAAGATGGTAAATACACTGTCTTCTCTCTTGGCGTTCGGCGCTGAGGCACGAACGAGTTTTCGTGATTGTGAAAAATGGCCTTTTTAATCGGCAATTATATACCAGCGCGCGTATGAGTTATTTTAAACAAACACTATTTCAAAGCCTGACTTATGTAAATAATCCAAGGGTCTTGAATGCAAAATCACGTTAATTTATTCTCGTGAAATATGTTTAATTTTATCAAATTTCGACTCTATTATAAGACATTACAAGCAGAAAAGCAAAGACACTCGACTACACTCGAACGCCATATTTTATCCGGGCTTACATTATGTCAAAGTTCATAAAAGTATAGAAATACGGGCGTCGCGCGCTTTTTGCCGCGTAAACGTATGGATTTTAATGCCGCCACGGTAGTCACCCTCTGCACTCCAGAAGAACGCAGCCAAATGAGTCGTCGACTCCTTGCATATAGGAAGCTACTCGCGCAATTTCTCCCCCCCTATATACATATACATATATCCATACTCCACTTGTGCATCATTAAGGAGCAAATTCAGTTTAGCCATAAGGAGAGAAAAAAGAGCGGGCAATTAAAAGGACGCGCACGCTATCTGATTGGCACACGCGCAGGGCGCACTCGTAAAACCATCGTCGTCGTCGTCGTTGTCGTCTGCCTCTGATTTCGCGGGGATGATCTTTGGCCGGCGCGAGCGAAGAGAGAGAGGGCGGTGCGAGCGCGCAACAATGTACGATAATGAAGAATTATCACCGCATATAAGACTCGTGAATAGGCGCGGGGACTTATACTCGTTAGGGTGGCGTCGTAAAAAGCATCGCGCGCTCGCGCGGCATATATGCGCGCTCTCGTCTTGATATTATTACTTGCGCGACCGGCTAGTCGATATAAAAAATTGCCCCAGTCGGGAGAGAGAGACGGAATGTGCGTGCTCTTTATTTATATGGGTTGCTTGTGCTTATATTTTTAGCAGGAATGGAGTATAGGTTTTGTGCGGTTGATATTAATTATTATACTTATGTTTGTTTTTCGATAATCGATTTGGAAAGCCATTAAGGTTTAATAAGAACTAGAGAGTCGAGTAATTAGTTATTCAGATGGAGTTTGAGAAGTATACTTTGTTATAGATATCTGGTATACTTGATAAAGTATGAGTAAGAGTATTACTTCTATATGTTATGAATTTGTTATGTCAATATAATTGATTTGAGATTTCGTTTATGCAAACTACAGTTGTGAAATATATAAATATACTTAAAATATTATCTCCTCCGAATATTAGTATTTATTATCCGGACTTTTTATTAATAAATCACATTTTCTTTTTGTCGTCGAGCGAATTCGGACAAAAAACGTCCCCCCTGCTACACGAGTGCATAAAATACTTTCCATTAAAATATACTCTTCATTCTTCATAATAAAACATAACGAATGCGCCGTGCAATTTGAAAATAAATACGAGGACGAGTATATAAAACATCCAAGATTCGTAGCTACATTGCCCCCCTCTGATTAAATAAATTCTAAATGTTTGATAACATACATTAGGAGCTGTTGCAGCGTATAAGCAACTGAATATAACACTTTTCATCGCGGTAAACACAATTTCCTCGCCAAACGGTCACTTCGCACGTCCTTTATCAGAAATAATTTATTTCAAATTCCGCAAAAAAGAGCCTACCTCTTACGCTGTCGACCGGGGGAACAAGCAGTCAGTGTACTACTCCCCCTGTCTCTTAATTACACTAATTACAAGTTGCTTATAGCGCAGTCTAAGAACTCGTCCGCAGCATCAGCAGTAGCTAAAATAAGGCGTGTAACCCGCGCGCTGATCCTCATCATTACACCCATCACCCGCATCTGAAAAGGAAAAAAAAACACGAACCTGCGTCGCAATCCATGTAAATACTGCTCCTCGCCTCCTCCTTCATTTTTCCCTCCTCTCATTCTCCCGCAACACCCATTCGCGCATACTGATGATCATCATACTCTCCCTCTTGCGTAGACACGTCTCGGGCAATTCAGCGCCGGAGGACATCGGCGAATGAAAAGTCGTCGGAGAAGCTGCTGCTGCTACCTCGCATTACGCCTGGAGGTGCGCTTCTCCCTTGACGGGATGCAACGCGGGTCTGCGCGCGTGTGCGCCGGTGCCCTCAAGGCGAAGGAGCAGCAGCGGCAGCCACTGTATATAGCGGCGCGTATACACGTATTGCAGGCAGTATTTTAGCGGTACTTTTAATTTCGCCGTGATCGTAAACATTTCGACGCCGGGGTAGGGAGAGGACGGCAGGTAGTAGGTAGAGTAGATGCACGCGCGCGCGGGGACGAAAGATTCAGCGGCGCAGCGGCGGCGGCGGGACGCGAATACGACCCCTGGCTCGTATTTGCATATTTTAATGAGCCACCGGACGTTCGCCGTCGCTTCGGTCTGAATTCGCCGCGCGCGCTACGGTCCAGGTATAGTAGTAGTAGTAGTAGTGGTAGCCGGCAATCCCTTCTCTACTCCTCCTCCTACTTGTGCGCGCGAATGCCGATGATAATGTGACGCGGGTGTCTAAATGCGCCGAAAAAAGGCATCGATCCTCGCTCTCCTCCTGCTTCTTTCGCCCTCCCTCTCCGAAAAGGGCCGACCGTATTATATGCTTCGATGCTGAGGAATAAATAGCGCGCGTGGAATTGCGCAGCAGAAAGAAAGAGAAAGGAGAGAGAGAGGGTACTTTTAATTTGCGCGACCATCGACAATTGGTCTAAGGGAATTTCGTATCGAATCGGCGGGGAGGAGGGGAGAAAGAGAGAGAGAAAGAGAGCGAATTAAATGCGAACGAAAGAAAAAGGGGATTGCGGTTAATCAAGGGAATGCGTATATCTTGATCTTGAAATTTCAGAAGAGCTCCGCTTTCGTTTGTAATTTTTATTTAACAAATAAAGAAATAAATAACCAAGTTATTGAGTGTAAAGAAAAAAATGTAATTGGCCTAAAAAATTTCCATCTTTCAATCTTTCGATGTAAAAAATAAGAAAAACATGCCTATACTTGAAGAATACGTAACCGAAATAAAACATTATATTATCGCCACCGCAGTCGAGTATCCTGTCAGCTATCGATGAAGCCACAAAGTACAGCCCCGACTGCGACGGCGTCACACATCTAGGCTTTCGCTCCTGCACACTCGCTGCTCGCTCGCTCGCGCGACAAGCGCTGATTAGATCGTCTATCAGAGAAGCAAGCTCTTCTAACGACTGTGCGCCGCTGCTGTGCTATAGAGCGCTCCCCCTCCCCCTCACCTCGCTTGGCCGAAAGGCGTTAATTATAATTAGTAGACGCGAGATTAGTAATTAACACTTGACAGTAATCGCGCTCGCGAGCGAGCGAGTAGCCGAGTGTGGGTTCTCTCTCTCTCTCTCTAGCGTTATATAGCGCGAACGTCGCGCTTTCCTCTATACATTGCGCGCTGCAGAGTGTGCAGGTGCCTGGGATAATAACGCACGAGCTCACGTGTGTATATATGTGTGCCACCGTACAGAGAGAAGGGGACAGGAGAGAGAGAGAGGCAGCTCGGCCGATTTATAACGTAGATCATAATTGCAGGACGAACTTAATATTCATGAGCCAATCAGATTTGCGTCCCGGGAGCGACAAGGGTTTGCCAACCTCTTCGGGCTGCCGCTCTGCTGCCGACGTAGCGCGCGCTCGCGCTGCTGCTGCTCTTTATTTTTCATTCCTCGCCGTCGTTTTTTTTCCCGTCGCGGCCTTTTATGGGTTTCTTTCTGTTCGCGCTTTTAAGATGATTATGCGACAGTATAAAAGTCCCTGGAATGCCTCTGTGCCGTGCGCGCGATCGCAAGCAAGCGGCGACAACAGCTATACCCTTTGAGAGCCGAGCTTGAATCTTTATACAGCCCCGAGTACTAGTTAAGATGCTTGTAAAGGGATTTGATTATTATTTATAGAGATTTGCGTGATACTAAGTTAGTATATTTTCATGAACTTTGGTGGAGCATTTAGTAATTCTACTACTATGAGATCTAACGGTTCTTCTTTTGTTGGAACGTGTTTTTTTTCCAAAGAATTTGAGTTTCGAACATGCTTTTCGGTTTTGACTGGATAACTTGAAAAATAAATATAGGAGATGTGGAGAAAAATGAATTTAAGAAAAAATATCTTTAGTTTACAAAACAGCTTTCGAAGAAGCATAACGCGGTTCGAAAATATTTTAGTCAACGCAGAGTAGGTATATGTTTGGAATTCTTTTTTCAGTACACTTTGGTCGGCTTCGAATTTCAAAAAAAAAGATCTTTTTGTTGAAAAAAATCTGTACAAAATGTTAGAGCGTGTTGAACCTTTTATAAAACTGGGATGGAAAAATTTGCTTTATTTGTAAAAATTAAAAAAAAAAAGAAAGATCTCTTCCATTTCTTTTATTCTACTCTAGGAATTCGAGATTCCTTGTTTTGCTATGTTGTTTTGCCACTCGTAAAATAAAGAGCTATGAATTAATATACTAAAACATACATCTGCATCTGCATCTCTTGCCTTTGTCCGTGCGGAACTTTCGATTAATAAACTTATCTCCGTATCGCGTAAAAACATTGAAGCTCGCGCAATATGTAGAAAATTCCGAGAAGCGATATAATAATAAACAATTAAATTACGATTAATCAAATACGCTTTTCCGCGAAGTGGCGCTCATAAAGGCCTTTCTCGCGTCTCTCACGGTCATTACAAATATCGCCTATGCCTGCGCGCGCATGCACGCAGAGGCACATATATGCAAAACGCTCAATTGTTATTTAATTGCACGTCTAAAATTAATTAAAACGTCGAGCACGAAAATTTACACGGCCGTATATGAAGCTTTTTACGCGAAAAATTCGCGCTGGGAAAAAAAGCGCTAGTATATATATACATATATGTTCCCGAGTGCAAGCGAGAGAGGGAGGGAAGAATCACGACGGAGAAAAAAGTGCGTTGTCCCATGATTTGACAATGTCGAAGGCTAATCAATACCCGACGGGACGAACATTCGATTTTTTAAAATCGAATCACTATCTGACCTTGTTATATGTGCATTTTCCGGCGATGCAAGCGTGAGCTCGCGCACAGGCGGGCACGTCTAACGCTCAGAGAGGCACCAGGGTTGCTGCAGCGCTTCTCTCGCTATATACACCTCTGTGCAACGCTGCAGCGGCGACTCTCACTCACTCGCTTCGGCCCCACGTGCGTGTGCGCAATGCCACGCCTAATGACAGACAGTTGCCGGCAAAAAAATAGGGGCGCGTTCGAAGCTGAAAGGGCTTAATTTTTTTAACCAAGGCCCGCCACCGCCGCCGTCGTGCCAGTGTGCGGAAATTCTGTATAGAGACGAATAGGTTAGCCGACAAATTGTAGCATCAAAAAATTACCCTGTCCGGAGGTAGCTGGCTACTCTGGCTGCTGCCGGAGGTGAGCGTAGTGGCAGAGGGCCGAGGATAAAAAAAAGGCTAAACAAAATTGAAAAGCACTGTGCCGTTGCGCTGCGCCTCCGATCGCGCTCGCGGGGGAGAGCGAGCATGGCGGCGCGCTCTCGCGAAAGCTCTTGCGCCCAGTTGGGAGGGTAAAAAAAAAGACAAATTGAAGCGCTCGCGCGCGTTAGTGAAATGTAAAAATGTTTTGATATTGAAACGCGCTCAAATGATCATCAATAATATGGGGCGGATGCACGTCAAGATTTAATATAACAGTTAGCCTTAATATATCCGACGTGTGGCTGTTTAACGGTGTACGGTTTTTTTTCGCGTGTTTACAAAAATTTTTTTCGCGTATCCATTACGAAAAAAATGACGGGGATACGAGGGCGCGAGCTACCTGTCAGCCGGAGAATGAACGAGGCGAAGTTTTACATTTTATTTCAAAATATTTTCGTTTTTACGCGACAATGTTGTCATTATATGATGTCGGATAAATCAGATGCAACATTAAGCAGACTAATAACTCGCCGCGGTGACGAGCTTTTTCCCGAATTAGTATATCAAAACACCGATTTTCACGGGTTTCAACATTATTCGCGCGTGACGTCAAACGCGTTTTTTCCCCTCCTGTTTATATACAGCGGCGACAAAAACCGGCATAAAAATGCCTGCGTCGAAGTTAAGAAAAAAAAAGAAACACCCTCGCGAAGAATACAATGCCCCGCTACAAAAAGCTGAAAGCTCAAAATCGAACAACTTAACCACAATTAACGCTAATTTATAGTATAGCCAGAGAGCGGAATCCCAAAGAATTTTTTTTACCTCAAAGCTCGCTGCGGCGCGGCGGGCATTGACGAGCTGTCGTCGTCGATCGTCATTCGGAGAGCCGCGGGGGGACCCTTTTGACGGCGGGGCAGCGCTCGTACGCCCGTCTTACATACACAGACATCTGCTCCCTGGCTCATTCGTATGCGCGGAATAGGGATGAGAGAGAACGGCGGGAAAAAGGGAATAAGTCGACAATAAGCATCTACATTCGCGTTTCGTCAAAAAGGGGCCCGGTAAACGCTTTTGTCGAGATACACACAGAACAGAGACGCGATCCGCGCACCCACGTGGTTGCGCACGTGGATATATAACGCAACTCTCCTCGGGACAGCGAAATTATGCACAATTAATGTCAGTCAAGCATACTTATGTTGCCGTTATACTGGAAATGTTTATGTATACTCGCCGTGGAGCAAGCGAGCGCTCGTTTTGTGCGCCTTCGAATGTATATATCCTCAGCACACTCGCGTAATCGTATACGTTAGGACCGAACTTATGAGTCGACGTCCTCGTCTCCGTTCGCCCGTGTGTCTTTCTTCCTCTCCTCGCGATCTCCGTCGTCATTGTATTACAGCCGATCTCGCTCCGACGCGGAATCGCGCGTCTCTAGCTATCGATCTAGCGCGCGGCGACGATACGTCAGTACGCGGGGGGGAAACTGCGCGGGGAGATCGGTATAGCATCGCCACAGCTTGACGCGTAATTGCGCGAGCGATGGACGTGTATGTGTGTGTGCGTCTCCGCCTTGACTACTACTATCACGCGCGCTGATTATATTCTCGCCGGGCCCCCTCGTATAAATTATACGAGCGCGCGCGACAGTGTGTCTTCTCTCTTTCTCTCTCTCTCTCTCCTTTCGCGGAACATCGCGCGCCGTCGCGCTTTACAATGTAAATTGCTGCGGCCTTGTAGAAACCGAGAGCGATCGCAACCGTAAGCGTTGAGTCGGATCTCTGTTGTATGGGGAAAAATTGCGGCTGTCGAGATTCATGGGATTCCTCGAAGTTTTTCCATAGCTAGGAATGTCCGCGAGCGTATGGGAGTTTTCGTTGTAATTAGAATCGATGTTCCGAGTGAGTTATTAGGACAATCGGTTCGCTATCGAGTACTTTTTGTTATTCCAGTGAGCTGATTGATGTTCGTTTATGTGAGGCCATTTATATACTATTGAGCTACGCGTGGTTTTGATTATTATTTTCCGAGGATTTTTGTAATATTATTTTAGTTGACGTTACAAAATTTTTTCAAAATGAATCAATTTGATTAAGTGGACGCCGAAGTCACGTACGTCAGTTAGTTTCTTTATCCGCGCAAGTTTTTCAATGATTTTTCGGCAGTTAATTTATTATTTGAGTTGCGATTTTGAGAAATAACAAAACATTAATATTTAAAGCTCGCATAAGTCACCAAAATCCTAAAAGATAAGGATGTTTCAATTTATATGATGAAAACGCGTTGTAGTTCATTAAAAATAATAATATATTAGTTTGAAATCTACTGTTATAGTTATGTAACACAGATTTTAAATTTCTTAGCAAAAGGTGTTTCCGAGACACGATTCTTAAATATTGCAACTTGTTGCAATATGAAAATGATTTCGATATAGGTAATCCACTTCGATCTCGGGCAATGATTCCCAAGCTTAGAGGGGTATATGCCTTTAGCCCTTGTATACAACCTGAATTGAGTGCGAGATTAGAAAATATTTTTTTATATCAGTTATTTTATAGTAATGATGGTAATTTTTTTCACATGAACCAATATATCGAAATTTTATCAACGAATTAAATTTTCTCGTTGAACAGGGACTCAAAATTAAATTTCAAGCAGAAAAGCTTAAAATATATGTGCCATTGGCTGGTATGACCCGAAGATAATACATATTTTTAGTTAGTAAAAGGGAAATATTTGATATATGATTGATTTTGGTGAAAATCCAAATTTTTTAGAATCAATTTTCTGAAAAATTTAAATGAAATTATGAGTAGTATTAAGTTACTCATTATATTTCATTTTAAAATAAATTCAATATATTATTTTAACCAATTGAATTTTCTTTTAAGAATGTCAAAATACAATTGTTGGGTGGCACAGAGAACCCTGAATACATTGTTTTATACGGAAGCGAGGATCCTTCTGGGATTAGAGGATAGTGCATTAGGATTTCTTGATATAATGAGCTCATTAAAGCAAGTACTGTACGCGTGCAAGTGAAATGAAGAATGTAATATTCAAGGGAAGGTAGCGAGATGATAATTTAACGTAGAAATTTGTAATAAAGGGATGAGCGTACAAGAGTGGAAACTGAGTTTCGCGTGTTTTTCATAGTCATCACACTTGGTGTAATTACGAGATTTAATAACGTAATAACTGTTGTACCTATTATTAAATTATTTGTTTCACTTTCATTGCATGTTAAAGCTTCTTTTGCTTTACAAATTATCCATTCATACTTAAAATTTTCAAATCAAATCATTCACGATATCGCAATGTGCATTTTTAATCAATGTCAAAAATTTTTGTTGTTGCAAAAACACCTCTTCCCAATCAGAAAAATTAAACCGTTTAATCGCGTAACAAGCTAAATTAATCAGCCGTCGTAAGTAACAATCGAATCACCCATACTTCTCCCCCCTCCGAAAAGGAACCACACAAGAAGAATGTATGAAATCCTTCACTGCCCTCCTACAAACGCGATTACAGTACACAATCTCGTGCCCGCATCATAAACATCGGCGATCTCGTCGCGCGCTCACGCTTATGCACGCCGCACTCTCGGATATACACAGGCGGCGTTTTACGGCGTTCACGGATTATAATAAGTTATTAAGTCCGAGCGAAAAGGGGCGGCTCCGCGAGAGACGGAAACACAGCAGCCACCGCTGTGGTGGCACACACGCAGAAACGCGCGCGGCGCTAGAAGGACGACCAGGCGAAAAAGAGAGTGAAAAAGCGACAGAGAGGAGGGATACACAGTGCCTGTATATGTATGTGTGCCAGGAAAAAGGGAGTGAGTGAAGAGAGGAAGAGGAGGGGGGAGAGAGAAAGAGAGAGTCGGAGGATGATTAAACCCCCCCGAGACGGTAATTTTTCATGTCCGATCATAAATTACCGGACTGCCGGCGCGCACTGCCTCCGCATATGCTAGCAGAGCGGTGCGCGCACCGCACGCGGCTAGTAGCGAGATCGGGCACTGCTGCGGAGAAGGGAGTGAAAGAGAGTGAGTATACGGGGAGAAAAATTTCCAGTCTCGGTATTATAATTAGCTATGTTAATTATGTATTAATTTATTGTACTGGGGAGCGCGCGACGTTTTAATTATAATCCTGCGCGAAAGACGCGAAATAAGCCGCCCCGGGGCAAACGCTCGAGAAACACGTCGGAGGTATATAGTCGGGTTCTCTCGATTTCTTCTTGTTACGGTATACTTTCGCCTTTATATCGGGCTCTATCTGCGGTGGCGCGCATTCCTCGGCTATATATTTGCCGATCGCCAGCGTCGTCGTCTCGTTGTTCGTCATAATTTCGTCGTTTAGAGAGAAAGAAGAAGAAGAAGGCGTATGCGAGCGGTCGCAAATTTAAATTGCTAAGGTCTGCGGACTTCGGAATATACGATCTGTTATAAATTTAAATTATAATCAATAACTGAGGAGGTACGGCGAGTCTAATTTAGCGGAGCAAACGTTGCGCGCGTTCGCAGAAAAGTGTGTGATTGATAAGAAAGCGCGGAGAGTGGTTAGGAGAACATCATTCAATTCACATAACATATTTAAGATCACCGTTATTGAAGTGGAGATTTGAGTCAGCTTTGAAAGTATAATAAAAAAGTTAATGACCATTTTTTTCTTTATCATATAAAATAAAAAACTATATTGAAATATTAAAATATAAATTTGTTTCAAAATAATTTTTTTAGACGACGAATAAAGATATATTACACTGTTACCGATTTATCGTTTCGAAAACCATTACTAGCTTTTTCTACATGCCATATCCTACTTTTATCTTGCGAAGTAAAGTAAAAAAAATTGTTACAAAGCCTCGACTTTATACATAAACACGCTATAGATGTAAACTTACAAAAGTATCGCGCGCGCGGGGGCGCACCTCACGTCGACAGGGAGCGGCTTTTACAGTTATTTTTTTTCCCGAAAAACTCGTTAAAATTTCGAAAGAACAAAAGAAATATTTTTCAATGCACTAAAATTTCGCGAACCGTACATATACGGGAGCGCGCTCACGGAATAGCCTTACTTTACGCGCGATGGTCACGGATCGTCTGGCAGCGAAAAAAGAAACGATCGTGCTCCTGCTGCCACCACCACCGCCAGCAGCGCCACACACCCCATGGCTGCCGAAAAATAAAATTCGAAATCGCACACGCACAGGCAAGAAACATCGGGCGCGTATAACGTTCTAAAGCGTGTCAATCGCGTCGCGAAACGTCCATACTACGCACACTACGCTAAAGGCGAAAAAGCTTGCGACGCGCCGACGGTCGTAAAAAAATTTTTGGCTCTCGCGTTTTATAAGCGCGGAGAGGGGCGACAGCGACCGGAAGCCGTTTCGCGCGGACCCTCGCCTCTTTATCTCCCTCGCTCACTCTCTCTCTCTCTCTTTTTTCCGGGGCTGGAAACAAACGTTCCGCGGGAGCTTCCAATTACGGTAAAATGCGCGTAGAGCTGCTGTATAGACGGCGGTGGCGAAACTCAGGAGGCGAGAGAGTATCGGGCGGGGGAGAAGGGGGAGGGTAGAGTATAGCGCAGTGGCGATGCAAATTGGATTGCACCGTACATAAGTATTCGGCAAATGAAAATTGATTTTGACGCGTTGCCATTAATACCCGACGCGCGAGAGAGAGGGAGAGCGTCGTTTTAATAAATGCAAGAACACAGCGCGTCGAAGAGGCCGCGAGCCAATGGCGCACTGTCCGGTGATTTCGCGCGCTCTCGTGTGTGCATGCTCGTCATATTAAACAAGTCAGACTAGACACAGATACGTTAAAAGCACTTTACTGTTTTGCTAATTCCATTTATTATAGGCGGTTAATGTCCGCATAATACTAAAACCGATGCGCACGGTATGCTCGCCCGCGCGCGTACACACACACACATACGTGTGCAGAATTGTATATATAATTGTATATCGCGAGGGGGCGCGTCTAATCTTTCGGCGATATTGCTGAAAAGTAATAAATGAAATCGGTGTTTTTATAGCGCGCCCCGTGGAGCCACGCGAGCGAGCGGGCGAAATTCCCGGGTACTGACACGGAACGTTAATTAACGACAAAGTGCCGCATTGAGATGTCAAGTGAGCGATCGATAAATTAGGTGGGTGATCCGTGCGCGCGCGCGCAAGCCCCCTGAACCGGCACCGAAATATTTAGAGAAGTTAATAATTAACAAGGGGTGAGAACACTTTGTTGATCCCGACATTTGGATATCGGCGTGATATACATTCATTAGGCCTATTATAGAAAGAGAGCATTTCCAAATATTTTAATTGAGAATATTCGTGTATTATTATTATTGCAGTCGAAAAAATTATAATTTAATTCCAAATGTTTTAGTAGTGATATAGTTACGAACAAAAGTATGATTAAAATATATTGAGAACACGTAAAATATTATGTAAAGAATCTATTTTGTCAATTTTATTTTATTATCAAATATTTTAATATAACCAAATTTTCGTAGAAGTAAAAAATACTAATAATCTATCGTTGTTTCCGAATTTACAGATTGTAATGGATAAATCCTAATTACAACAGCGTTACAAAACACCATAAATAACGTCATAGTTTAATGGATAAGCTTTTGAACGTTATACAAACGTTTGTAATCCGTCACTATGTTCGAAATGTAATATAAAATTTGAAATTACCATTTTTCCTACGATAGGGTTTCGGCAGACACTGCGGACTTTAGTTACTGGAGATTGGATAGATTGGATCAATTTCAATCAATGCTTTCGATTATTTTAAATTAAGTAAATCGAACTTTTCAGCGGTTCATGTATATGTCTATATCCCATATCAATTGAACGAATAACTTATTAATTTCTTTCTGCGTTTTTAGTTGAGTAGTTATTCGTGTACTGATATACATGCTACTATATTTACATTGAATATTTCAGTTTATAACAATATTATTTAAACTTGTAGCAGTTAATATACCTTACTATCACGAATGAAGCTTATTCTATTCTTTATTTGATCGGTAATGTTCATTTATATATACTATAAAGATATAAAATATCTTGAAAATTAACACTCAACTAAATTTGCTAATGAACAGCCAATCGTAAAGATCGATACATTTGTTGGACTCCATGTACCTTTTCTGTTTTTACTTATCTCAAAGCAGCCTATATATCGAACAGTTATTAGATTTCTCACTAACACCCGTAAAACGCCCCTTGATTACAAATTGCTTATTATGCCCAGACTGATATTCGGCGCGCTCGACCAGCAGCTCTCTCTCTCAATTTTCGATGCATAATTTATGGTTGATTTAATGAGCCGCGAAAAAGGAGCTGCGCAAAGAAAAGAGGGGTTGCTGCGGGTATTAAAAGGGATTATTTTTAATTATCCATCGCTGCGCGCACGGCGGCACGATCCTCTTTCCTCCCCACCCTCTTTTTTATACTTTAATTCCTCGCATACCATTTGAATTCTTATTTTTCATTTACATATTCGTTTAATGTTACGTTATTATGACTTATAATGTTAATGTGTCTTGAAATGAGGCAGGCCTTCCGAATTAATAATGATACGCGATCAAGTTTCTTTTATTAAATTTTTAATTGTGCCTTTATCTGATACGAAGAAAATCCTTGGAAATGTTACACTAATGACTTTCAGGACGAATCTCCAAATTATTCAACTAACTGTGCCATAACATTAACGATATATTTTTTCATATACAGAGAAAATCATTAGTAAACACAGACGCATGGGGCGAATTTTCGCTGAAAAATTTTTGCCGAAAAAGAGGGCAACAATGGGGTGATTTGAAAAAAGCAGCCCCAGCATTTCGCGATATGAGACAATTTATTCACGTTTATCCGCGTCAATGCCGTTCGTTATGTTACGCGCGCGGCGCACTTCAAATTCGGTTACACGATCTCTGCGCCCGTCGCCGCCATTTTTTGCCCGGCGTTATACTTCTATTTTCATTCCGCCTCACGTTTCGCGCAGCGCAGCGGCGGCGGCGGCAGCAGCAGCAGAAGGGCGGATGTTCCGCGAATGTCGCGTAAAAAATGCATCGTCGAACGGGGATTGATAGGTGCGCATCACCGGGCTGCGTATATAGGTACGATACATGCATGTGCGCGTCCATTTACTTTTACTTGTGTGTGGCAGAGGTGCGCGCATGGCCTATAAAATGCCTTAATATGGCTTTCGAGCGCTGCTACAGATGCGCGCTGGGTGATCTCGACTAATTTTAAAAAAGTGTTATTTTTATGCATATGTACGCGCGGCGAGTAGCCGTTATAAGTCGAATGTTTGATTTTATAGAATTTCAATGTTGCGCACGTTATATAACGCCGATATCGCCTGTATGATGATGCCTATTTTTGACGTTTATCAAACTAGATTTCGACTCGTCAAATGTCACTATATATAGCTATGCCAGAGTATATTTGCTCGGTTCTTTGGATGAAATGTGCATAGATTAACAGTTTTCGACGACAGTAAGTGACTGTGTCTAAGAAAATCCTCTACCGCCACGGAAATAAACCGAGAGATACAATATTCACCTTCACTCCTATTAAGAATTCAAAAATTAATTAATCTTAACTCAAGGTATGACTTTTAAAATCCATTCAAAATTTTATTTCAATCGATAAAGATCGAAAAAACTACAGCTCTAAAATAACCGTACAAGACATATTCCTGACTCATTGTATAGAACGCAGGCATCATACACACATTCTCCCCAAAAAGCGTATTGCGGATCGCATCAAACAAAGACAGTTTATTTCGACAAACAAGCGCGAGCGTATAGGGGTGAGAGAAAGGGAGAGAGAAGAGGTCCGGTGTATCTTGAAAACACCGGAATGCGTTTGTCTGATGGATGCGTGCGAATTAGTTCGCGCCCACTTCTGTCGCGCGGCTGTCTCTAAAGCCGGAACCGCGTTTCAGAAGCGCGCGCCCCACCACCACCACCGCCACAGTATATATATATATAGAGAGAGATGCAGCAGCAGCGGCGGCGGTAGCTATATAACCTTGAGTTTGCCGTTTGCGGCGATGAAGGCATCATATATACACCCGTGTGTCCCACCCCCGTCGCTGGATGTGCATACACATATAGAGAGAGAGAGGGTTCCTCGCTCGATTTTAGCGGAGAAAGAGAGAGGGGAAGCGCGCGCGCGTGTCCTGGCCATACGCATAAAGTGATGAGAGAGAGTAACTGCCACTGGAAACGCCGCTGCCGGCGCCAAACCGACCCTCTCTCTCTCTTCCGTTCTCTTTCTCTCTCTCTCTTTCTCTCTCTCACTCTCGTTCTGTCGCTCCTCGCCCGGTGCTTTTTTAATGCTAAATGTTCTCTTTTGTTTGTACGTCTGGAAGAGCGGGGGTGGGTGCGAGAGCGCGCGCATGGATTCGGGGATCCGAGATACACTCGTCGACGCCGCACAGTGAGGGAGAAAGAGAGAGCTTTTTTCAAATGCTAAACGCTTTTCCCTCTTTTCCCTGTCTCGCGTCGTCCTCCTCTCTCTTTCTCTTTCTCTCGTGTTGCCGCCTCGCGCGTGCTCGCCTCTTCGTTTGTTCCCGCTCATCGCCCGCAGTCAACGTCACGTAGGTGCCAGATCCGCACCAAATCGCGTGTTTTCTGAAAATAACGTTAACCGCTATAAAAGCACAGTCGTCTTTGTAAATACGATAAAGTGATCAAGCGGAGAGCGGCGAGTCTTATTCCTCTTTTTCCTTGCGGATTGTCGCGTGACCGGGTGAGTTGGATGGAAAAGTTTTTTTTTCAATTTTTGGGAGTATTGTTTGTTAAAAAAAGGATATTGTTTTTGAAGTTTTCAAAATTTTTCTAAAGGTGAATAGGAATTCAGGGATATATTTAAATCGGGATCCGAATATACTATAAAACTATTGTTTTTATTCTGACATTA
>JAPYZO010001344.1:0-18466 GCA_030522905.1 Torymus flavipes
TTCAATTAAGTCTTAACTTAAAGTAATTAATTGGTATTATAACTACGAGCATTGTATACAGTTCTCTTACTACATTTACTTAATTAAATGAGTATTTAATTAATTAAATTTAATGACAAATTCGAATGAAAGTAAAAACTAACAAAGATAAAATTATCGCTATTCTTTCGAAGTTCATAAAAAGACGTGTGTGTTTTGAAATTCATATTAGAACGCTTATACGTGGAAAGTAAAGGCTGTTATATGCTGCACCTGAAAATGCTATTCACCGGTTGCGATAAGTAAACAAGTGTGCTGCAGACTCTATACACTTCTGAATCTATTTTTAGAGCTTTAACGGTGCAATTGCATTTTCAGCTGGAATTTTAATTTTTTTTTTTTTAACGTCATTTGACATTTAAAGACATTTTCACGCAGAAAAAAATATATTCAGGCAAACGCACAGACAATAATTTTATCTCTGCGCTGAACACGCGTCATGTATAATCTTGCAACAAAAGTGAAAACATTATATACGATTGAAATGAGGAATTACCGTCTAATAGCGCAACTGGCTGAGCAAACTACATTGTTAAAATGTTCACAGAAATATGAATGTAATCTTATCGCACATCTGATTTCGTCGTGTAATTCAGAGCGTTGACTTGCGCGACGAGTGGAGGCAGTTTGCTAATTAAACAATAAAAAAAATCTTAATATTTTCAACTCTTATCGGCGACGTCTCATACCAGCCTCTTAGCTTGAAACTTCGAGACAAATTTCAAATATGCAACGAAGAGAAATTACTTTCAATACGAAAATCTTTAATATTTATCATTTATTAAACAGCTAAAGCCATATACAATTTATTGCACTTATATGCTTTATCGAATTGAATAAACAGATTTTGCTTTAACCCAGGCGACAAGAGCGAGGTAATCAATAGCTATTCCCAATGCTTGCTTTTGACAAAAATTGAAACAACTATATATTGATCTAGAAAAGCCAGCGTATAACAGCCACACCGAGGAGACTACTTAGTTGATAACCGAAGAAGCACATTCTACAATAGCCATCCAGGATATGCATACGTATCGAAAGAACAAAAATCAGCGATACACGACAGATGAGAGCACACAAATATACACCACCCATACAGTGTGCTCCTCATTAGTGAGTCGCTCCCTCTCTCTCTCTCTCTCTCTCTCTTCCACCCGTACACACACATAGCAGACACACACCCTCGAGTGGTATAAACGGCGTCGCCCCGCGCTTTCCGAGGGTGGGGGAGAGAGAGAGAGAGAACTAAAATCCCAAATAAACTCCCACCCCCCGAGAAATTCTTTTGATTGCACTATCCTTTCAAGTCAATGGAAACGGGGACAGCTAAGCCACCGCCGCCGTCGAGCTTTCGCCGCTCGCGCACGATGACGTCAAATCTCGGCGAAGCCTCAAGCTCGCAGCCCGATCTCCCTCCGACGCCGCGCGTCAACTAGCGCTAGGATTCTCCCCCCGAAAGAGCCCGCCCATAAGAGAATTTTCACCCCGACGAACGTAGAGATGAGCACGAGCGACAAGTTTTAGTTTTATTTTCTGTGTACGTTCTCCTTTCCTCGGGCAGAGGGTGCAGGAGAGAAGAAGGATAATTATTAGAGGCACACGGGGGAAGCCCGATAAAATCGAAGGCATGCACACACACACATACACAGACAGAGGCACCCCCCAGTGAGCGGTGAGCGAGTATCGAGCGGCCCGTCAACATGTGTCAGTCGTCCTCGTCTCTCTCTCTCGACTCCGCTCCTCCGCGTCTATAGAGCAGCCGCTGAAGACGCGCTCGGGGAAGCGCGTCACGCCCAGCAGACGCCGCGAGTCCCGCCCGAAAGCTCCAATAAGAGCGAGCGAGACGGAGAGAGCGAGTATAGCGCGCTCTCGCACGCAGGAGGGAAAGAAACATGGAGGCTGGCGCGCGGCGCGCGTGCGGGGGAGAGAAGCTCTCTCTCTGGCGTCCGTTTCTCTGCGTTAATTTTTTTTTTAATCTGCCTCCCCCCCAGAAAAATTGCTATTGCACCCGGTCGAAAAAGTAGCGTAGGAAAGGATAATTGTACTCACGCGGCGATGCTCTTGGAGAGGGGCCATCGGTCCATGTTGGCCTGGTACTTCATGTTCTCGATCTGCTTCCGCAGTGCGTCCTTGTCCATGTTGGCGAGCACACTGGGATCCATGGTTACAGCCGCACCCCCCTAAAGGTCCGCTCGGCCGCCGGGAAAGCGCTAGGGCGCCTGCGCCAAGCCGTCCACTCACACCTACACAGCACCTACACAGAAGCGCCGAGCCGACGACTGCGCACTCGGCTCCTGCGATGCGCGCCTGCGTGTTCGTGTGGGTCCGCCGCGCTGTGCCGAGCTCTCTCTCTCTTTCTGCTTGCGCTTGCTTGCCAGCACACGGAGAGACACCTATACAGAGGAGAGACGGAAAATCAATATCTCATTCTAAGCGGGCGTGTGTATACGCGCGTATGACTCGCGTGCGCGATTATGGCTGCGCGCGTGTGTGTCTGCGATTGTGTGCGATGCTTATATATATACGTATATATGCTATATGGGTATATATAGTTGGGGCGACGACGCGCCGAGAGAGCGTATATATATATCCTATATGTACGCGAGCCACAAGTGCCACCCGCGCAAGACCCATTGTAAAAGCGCGCGCGTGTATCATGTGTATATGGTATGGGATATCGTGCGCGCGATTGTGGATTTTTTTTTTTAATTTTATATTCGTCTGTATATATAATATGGCGTGGCTGTGGGACTATATGTGGTGGTTGATTTTTAAACATGGTGTGCGGTATGTCATACATGTATGAGATGAATAATAAAATTACGTAGATTTATTGAATTTATATATTTCAGGGGTATTGCCAGTATACTTAGTTGACGAAAATTTCAGATGGTAAGCAGGTGTTTGAAAAATGTGTGAATTTCATCGTCTATAGGGTTATTTAATTATGTGATGATGTATGTCGGTGATATATGTCGATAATTTTGCATGGGTTTGAAAAAAAAACTTCAATTGATTGAAATTTTTTTTAATTGCCTACCATTAAACGTGGATTTTATTATAAGCAATTATTCATACATATTGAAATCATAAATATATATATTAATACGGCGGTAGGAAACATTTTTCATTTCTGATAAAACGAATAATTTATATATAGTATAAATATATAAATAATTTACATGTATAAATATATAATATTAAATCACTAATTCAAGAAATATATAACAAATAAATGGTACTTATATTGTGTGCAGCACAAGGGCGTAAAGTTAGCTTTTTTGGACCGACTGTGATGGAGTTCGTATAGTACAAGGCGAAGGCGGTAAGCGCGAGCCGAAAACAGTACTGCAACCAGACGAGGTCAAAAAGGCCAGTTATATCCCTTAGTGCTCACCATATTTTTCGTAGCGCATGTAAGTCCTTTTTCGCGGTTTTTTTTTTAATATAAAGCGGGGCTAATGTGACGCGTTTTTAGACCTGGCAGTAAACCGATCACTTTAGTTTCCCAGCTAATAGTTCAAAAACGAAAGTCGCACTTGTGATACAAAAAAAATATTAGATATAGAAATTTTACGTTTTAAAAAGAAATTAGAAACAACGTGATAACCTGAGGACATACTGTAATTGAATCACTGATAAAAGTTTTAGGTAAGATCTGAAGCCGCATATCGTCATGAACGTATTTTTGTAGTTGAATTATAAATAAATTCTGAAAGATTTCACCTATACTATTTCGAGTAAAATCTCACTGTTCATATATTTACTGAGTTTCACGAGTCTTTTGATAAATATACAACCTTATCATAATTTATAGATATCTACGCTGCATAATTCGTTACTTTTATTTTATTTCAATTTGCACAGTCTTCGTGAAGAACAGTGATTAATTACAAAACAAAACGAGAATATTAATATATATACTAGAATATATACTAAATATATACGAGAATATTAATATAACATAATCCTAGAAGTAAAAGTTACTAGCTAGGAGATTTCCCAGCCACCCCCACACCATTTACTTCAAGGAGAAAATCCACAAAGAAGGAATAATGGTACAGAGACATTAGAAATGCAGCAGAGTCCTCTGTATTTCCGCAGGATCGTATAGAACATCGAAGTAAGTTCGCTAGAAACCATAATGACGCACAATGGACCACTCATAATTTTCTCGTGTCGGTAAGCAACGGTTGTCAGAACAACATGGTTCTTCTCGATGACATCCTTCAAAGCTGGTTCTTCGGGTTTTGTATTACTAGCCCACTGACTCCCATGAAAACAACCAAACTTCTACCTGAATAGCTTATCTGCAATCTTCGGAATTACTAAAAGGAGCACCATGATCATATTGACTGGATCAATTATTGCAGAAACAGTGAAGAAAAAAGACCCGCTTTGTTGGTCACGTTTAACATGGTCATGGACAATCTATATGCCCTGTTCTATTTCTCAAAATGATGGCATCCATAGTGAAAACATAAATTGTGAAGACATAAATTGAATAAAACTGGAGAAAATCGTCATTCACTGCAGATAACTACAGAAAAATGTCGGAATTGAGACAAAGACAACAGTTATCAACAGTTTATTTCAGTTATTTTGCAGTTAATAACTGTTATGTTCAAATTAAAATCGCAAAAAAAATTTCAAAACACTATTTTTTTTTTCCTTTCTTCACTTTTTTAAAAAAATTTCTTCATTTTCAAACTGTTTAAAATTGTTTATTGATAGTTATCTGTTAATTAAGTTGTACATAACAAAATTTTCCAATTTCTTTTTATCATTTATTAACAGCTTTCATTCGTATATATAACTGTTGTCTTCAATTTTCAACAGTTTTATTCAGAATAAAAATGTTATTTTCAATTTTCTACTGTTCTCTTCACTTTTTAAAATCGCTTGTAGTTCAGAAAATATATGACATACCATATGAACATAACTGTTGATAACTGAAGAAAACTGTTTATAATTGCTTATAACTCTAGATAACTGTAAAAAACTGAAAAAAGTGAAGAAAACTGATCAAAACTGATCAAAACCGAAGAAAACTGAAGAAAAGTGATAAAAACTGCAGAAAACCGACAAAAACTGAAGAAAAATGAAAGAAACTGAAGATAACTGATAGAAACTGAAGATAAATATTGTCTTTGTCTCAATCTCGACATTTTTCTGCAGTTAATTTCCGTTTTCTTCTAACAGTTACAGATACCAACTGTTATCAGCATTAACTTTTTTTCCGCTAGGGATCTTATAAATACTAATTTCGAATATCTCATCGACAGCACAGTGTCCTAGATATTTACATTCTTTGAACGTCCAAACTGAATCGGTGTTAGCATTCAATCTCGAAAATTTTTAAACCTATCTAATCGAGCTCTCAGCTGAAGGTCGACGTAAGCATTTTCTATAAGCCAGATAGCTGAACTCCCTGTTTCAATATCTTAGCAAAGTTTTGTAGCAAGTTTCATAAAACGATAGAATACTATCTCCGTCCTAATGAAGACAGCCTTACCCAAGATATTTTACGACATAGCGCTGAGGAAAATTGTCATCGCTGAATCTTCTTTCTATTTTTGGTGGGTGCTGAAAAGTAATCAGTTAATAACTAGAGTTAAACTTGTTGAACTCATACTGATGCGGTAAACAGCTCATAGAAAGAAATATCATGATTACAGATAAAGGCCACTGCTATTACAGGAAACATTCGATGACGGCTCATGCGCGTGCTCAAGTAATCTGCCTGTTGCCAGAATAACAATCACCGTCCTATAAGTGTATTCGTCCAAACCCACGACATGCAGTTTGCAAGTCATAACTGCATACTTAGATACATAGCTGCATACTTTATAGACACACAACGTTCAAACCCAGCTTGAGTCATAGCTTAAAAGTAAAGCAAGACAAAGCCATTCAAATAGAAGAAAAAGAAGATACACGACTACAATGAGCCGTACATTTGTAGGAGTCGAAAAAACCCAGAAAACCGACATTATATTACAATCATTGAAATCGTGGAAGTAGTGATCAACGCCCAGGTTCCCGAGTAAACTTGACCCTAAACAGGCAAAGGGCCATCCGCAACTGTCGAGTTTTTTTTTTAAATAAGCAATAATTTTTTTTCTTTATTGTGATGAGGTTCATTTTTACGTCCGCGAGTTTGCGAGTACAAAGATCTACTTTTAAGTTGACACGTCTTCAAGCAGACTCACAGTTGATACCTTTTTGAAGTGGACTCCGAGTTGGTGCCTTCATTATAACAAAACAAAAGTGCAAGAATAATTTGCAAGAAAATCAAATTTTCCGCAAAATTTATTTTTTAATTTTCAAAAATGAATCACTTTTTTAATACTAGAAAAATTATGATGAAAAATGAAAAAAGTGATTTAACTGAAGTTCAAATATAACATTCCATAGGGACAGCGATGGGAAAATTTATTATAATAAGAGTATTTTATCTCTCCAATTTTCAATCGGTTCATAAGGAGAAACTGAACCATGTCAGTTCAATATTCCAATAGTCTTCAATACGCTTGAACATGTATGTTTTCTTTATTCATCATTTTTATTCCTTCTTTATAGAAAATCATAATATTAAATTTGTATCTTAACATTTTATTAATACAGCAAATCACACATTACAGACATTTTCACACAAAACAAGATAAATTATACATCAACTCTTTACAACATATACTTTTGTCGAAGAAGTGGATTACGATGAGCACTTGCAGGTCTTCTTCGTTGCTGAAGAATTGATCTTACAGACAAAGGGATAAAGTATGTTGCATTGTGTATCGTCCATACCGTAGTCTATGAGTCGGGTACAATGTTGGTTACCACCTGCATTATCTGGCATATTTGGTATCAAAGTGGTCCAGCCAACGTAGCTTGAGCTCAATGATTCATCCAACACCGAAACCCAGTCTTTGTCGTTGTATAAATTTTGGAAACCAAGCCAAACGCCAAGGTCATTACTTATGGCATGTTGCTTTCTCCATGCATTAATAAGATCATTCTCCGCTTTTGATGTGATGATGGCCAAGTGAGCTTTTTACAAAAGAATTTTTAATGAGTGCCATAGACAATAACTTTAAGTGTATATTGCAATAAAACTTTTACAATAAAACATATAAGTAGGATTGCAATTTTCCGTTCAAGTACTTTGTTCGAACTTATTATTTAAGAATATTTTACCTCCTTCTGCAAGACAAGCTTTTCTAGCATCATTCCAGTTTTTCTTTTCCAAATGAAGTTTTATGCCACCAACTCCTGAAACAAGTGTATAATCGCAAGGTATCTCTGGTGCGGCTTCATTATTGCATGGTGTATTCGTAATATAGAAGTTTTGCACAGGCGCTTGACAATTTATATTCGTATTAGGACCCTGGTTTGGTATGGAACCCTGACAATTACCTACTCCTGAAAATGACGAATGCCAAAGACATTTTATATTTTAAAATAAGCGTATTTTATTTAATAAAAACTTTGAACACTATTGAAGAGAAATTTCATTGCTCTACATACCTATAATATCCGGTATCCCTAATTGTGCGGAAGCACAATGATGCAGGGCGACAAACATAAAAACATAATACAACTTCATTTTGTTTGATGTCTTCAGTTTTACTTTGATTTAAGATTTATACTGCGGTTGCTACAAGACAGCTCTGCTTTATAAGTCGTTAGAGAATAACAAAAATGTTAATTTTTATTGTATCACGACAACCTCGAACAAATTTATGATGAATGTCTTATTGCATTCAAGACAAAAACATTATACGGTAATACGAATGTGTTTAAAGATGTCCAAAAAAATTTAGATTAAGAAATAATGATTTTATAATTTTATCTGTATAGACTATATACTTGCTGCGAAAAAATAGATCCATATGGCACAAAATTGTTTGCTCATTGATTAATTTTTATTTTAAATATTTTTTTAGAAGGGGAATCCCGAATTTTAATTATTTCATGTAATGCTATACTAATTTTTAATTCAATAAGATTTTTTTATCCTATTTCAAGTTTTAGGAACTATTTTTATTATTCTCAAAAATAATATATTTTACAGATAACAGATAAGATAGAACTAAAAACTAACTAACACCTAACTAACCTAGGTAAAAACAATAATCATTATTGAAGACAATAATCTGCGTTTTATTCATAAATCTATAGTAGTTAGTAGATGCTACATTATAGACAGTATCTGATATTAGTCTTCTCCAACATTTCGAAAACTACATAATTATGGTCATAATGAATAGTAAAAACAAAGAAAAGATCTAGTTTTTATGAAGAGCCTAGTTTATAACGACTATAAAAAAGTTATTATTTTATTATTAAAAAATAAATAAAAAAAATTTTTATTATTAAAAAGTTTAGATTAAACCCTAAAAAACAACGTAATCAGAAATAAACAATCATCACATTTAAAGGTCAAACAGATAACCTTTTCTGATGTCACTCGAATTATTTATTTCAAACGATTAGTATAATTTTTCGAAGATTCCGATATTATAATATATATTTTGTTACCAAAAATAAATTTTTGACTTCAACAAAAACAAGTATTTATGACTAATTGTAATTTATGCTTATCATATTTCAAATTTCTATTTTTCCTTGTTCTGAACATTGAACGTTCGTCTAATCATAATTTAAATTAGTGGCTTAAAAGGTATTATTACAGCTTACGATTCTGTGAATTTCAAAATATGCATAAATTAAATATTAGTGTAAAAAAGCATCCAAGGAAAGTTTAGCAATGATATAACTGTATCTATGTTACTAATTTCTAAAGTAGGTTACTCTTCAAAGTTGAATTGGTGAAAAAACCCATTAATTATTGGTTAAAATTGCCCCACCGTAGAATTAGGGAATATTCATTATTCAAAATTAGTAAATTCTACTATTTTTCACTAATTCAACTTTAGAGAGTTGACCTAATACATAAAAGAATTATGCCGCATTTTGGTCCCTTCATTCATAATTTAATTTAAAAATAATGAAAAGGTAATGGAAAAAAACTAACAGAGCGTGACACCTGTATAATGACGCCCGTAAATACGACAAATTTTAATAGACCATCAAAATATTAGTTTTCAAATATTTTTCATCGAAACACATTTTAGACAAAAAAGACTTTATCCACATTCATATACAGAATAAAATGGTTATTCTATTTCGTGAACCTTGATAAATTAATCCATGTTTTTTTATTCTAACTAAAAAAATTACTCTTTTACAACATTTATTACAAACGGCTTACTTACTCGTGTTCGATAAAAATTCTTCTTGATAGTCGAGACTTCGCAGAGCCTCTCAACACAACGGCATTCCACGACGAATTGCAAAGAAAGCCGCGAGATAAACTGTGATTTCCGGCTTCACGTCCTCCACATTGCCCCGTCTGACGTGCGGTTTCAACTTATCTTTTGGCGACTTTTTCCACTCGCGGTTTTTCCCCCCCAAGCCGATTCCTCAGCTATACCGCCGGTTATTGTACAATTTTGGAGCCAAGTATCAATCTGCTTAAATAACTCCCGAACTGCATAACTCCCGAGCAGAAAACATAGCAGGCCGCTGATTGCATCGAGAATATACATTTTCACGTCTAGAACAATGAGAGAGAGAGAGAGAGAGAGAGAGAGAGAGAGAGAGAGAGAGAGATTCATAATCCATGGAACTCTCTCTCTCTCTCTCTCTCTCTCTCTCATCGATGAAAAATCAAATGTTCGTTGTTTTTCATTTTATGAATTTGCTTTGGTTTATGTTACTTGTACAATTTTTCGATTTAGCAGCTAAGTATAACTTTTTCTATTACAGGCCCAATTACATAAGAACTTTTATTATCGACAAAGTGACACATGTCAATGTGTCAAAGGGCTACGGTAAAAGTCATTTGCTAAAAAGATATCATTGCAGGGAGAAATTAATTTTCAATCGATAATATTTAAGATAAGTATAAGGTGGCATTCGTCACTGTAAGTTCTAATTTCTTTTTGCAACGTAAAATTTATTTTCTTTAAATTTCGATAAATATATAAGTATATATATATTTTAAAATACTCGATCGATATTTTTGTATAATTATTTCAACATGAAACATTGTTATTTTTACTATTTCTAGATGATATGTTTTACTTTGCTCTTTTATATAAATGTAAAATTTTTAATTACACTCATACAAGATTAAAATAAATTACCAGTATATAGTATGTCGTTACAATGATTCACAAATAATATTTAAAACTGAGTCATATGAAATAACGTTATACCTTTAAAAAACTTAATACTAACAAGAAAAGTATTTTACATACATAATTAACTCTTGTCATTATTCGTTTTATTGAAATGAAAAATTATATGTATACAGGAAACAAGAACATTCTATAGTTCAATTTCAGTAATTAAGTTGAACGCACCTGAAAAAGCGGTGCTCCCGGAACTCGCTGAAAGTCGCCCGATCGCAGAAAAATTGAGACTGTAGCTGAGAGCGCTCCCAAACTTTCCCTTCACGAATAATTTTCCAGTATAATTTTATCGGGGACTCGGACGAGCACTATCCGGTCGCAGCAACTTACCCTCTCGTAGGTCAAAGTAACTCTGAGGCTAGTCGAGCTTTGGAAGGTTTCGCGATTCGTTTATGGAAACCCTGCAGCGTTAGCAAATCTAATTAGCCGTCCGAACAACCGACCTGGCTATATACTACACTATTTTCTATCGATAGGTACTTGTATTACTTACTATTATAAAAGGCAGGTTCGGTGAAATGAAACCAAGCAGCGACTAATATTTCTAAGGCATCGAGTGCATTCTTGCGTATAACGGATAAACGATTTTTCAATAATGTAAAAAGTTTATCTTTTTAATTATTTATTATTATTTTCGCACTATATATACACATGAGTGAATACTTATATGAATAGCAATAAAAATAATATGTATATACAATTTATATATCTTAGTGAAATATCTCTAAACTATAGTGTTATTTAAATAAAGTATAGTAGGTATATATTAAATATTCAATCGCTTGCGTTACCTTTATTTTTTCAGTTGATCCTTTAAAACTTTTCTTTATTTACACTCAAACTCACAATCACAATCCATTTTAAATCGTTCGACAATAATTGACATATTTTTTTAACTTAACGGATAAACGTATTATCCTACATATGATAAAGTGCTATTCTACTTTACCAATAGTTACCTATGTCTCCTCTCATATACCTATACATATATATTGCATGGTTACAGGTCATCTTACCGTACCACATGGTTGACAGTGTTTATAACCTAAAATGTTCGTAGCACACGTGCAAAGTAATGTCTATACAGTCATAACTAAAAATTTATTAATTAAATAAATTACATTTAATTTACATGATTTAAATAATTTTCCGTAAGCGTTGTCAATTAAAAATGTAAGATATTATTACACTAGATCCTCCATATTACTATTGAAATTCTCTATAATGAATGTTTACTATTTGCAGATTAAAAATGGAAAAAGATTTTAGATTATTTATCAAAAATTTACCATTAAATGCGGAAGAGAGTAAATTAAAAGTATTATTTGAAAATTATGTAACTGTCAATAAAATTGACTTGAAAGAAAAAAAGGATCTTGATAATAAAGTAAATAAATTTGCTTTTATAAATGTGACAACAACAGAAAAGGATCTACATAAATGTAAGTTTGCATAATTAAGAATATCATATTTAATATTTTTAAAATAATGATCTACCATAAATTCCATGTAATTATAGGTTTTGGAGAGTTGAATGGAGAAAGAATCGATGGATTTCAAATTAGTGTAGAATTAGCAAAAGAAAGTTTTTTAGAACGATTGAAAAGAGAAAGATCTGAAAATAAATTAAAGGCAGAGAAACCTATCAACAAGATAAATGAAGATTATCCAAAAACAGATTCATTAAAAATCATTCATTCTACATCAAAACCAAAACATCAAAAATTTTCTGAGGTAGATTTAGAATTTTCTTTAAATGATTCTCAAATCTCTTTAGAAGAATCTCCAAAGGAGAAGAAAAAAGAACAGAAAATTGAAGAGCATCAAGAAATAGAACAATCTTTTGCACAAGAATTTTTAAATTACCCAAATTCTAATCACAAATCTAAAAAGACAAACGATTTTGTTGACTTACCTAAAGAAAATAAATCTTTCTCTATTAAAACATACACCACTGGCATAACAGCTACTAAAACAGAGGTGAAGAAAAAATTAAGGCCCAAACTTCATATAAAATCAGTAGAATTAAATAATAACAAAAAAGTCACTTCAACCTTTGAGGAGCCTGTTATTAATGAATCAGAAAAAAAGCGACTAACATCATTACAGGAAAAAAGAAAAGCTTTTAAACAGCAGGAGCAAGCGATACGAGATGCTTTGAAATTAGTTGTAAGTAAAAACTTTAAATTGATTCAAAATATTGAACAAAATATATTAATTTTTTTCTGAAAACTACACTAAAATGTTACAGGATAATAAAAAATTAAATAACAAAATTGTATTTGATGATAATATTGAATTAGAGAATTCAAAGCAAAAGAATGGAAATAATGTAAAAAAGAAAAATACTCTATTTGACAGTGATGATGAAGATCACGAAAAATTTGAATGGAATGAAAAGGAGCTTGATGCTAAAGCTAGTGTTAAGAAGAAGGTTAGTATTTATAATATAACAATAAAAAAGTTTAAGGAGTTGTCTTAGCTATTACAGGTGACTAAATCGTATTTTTCACTATTCTAATTCAATTTTTAGTTTTTCTTAAGGATTTTATTTACACTTTATTTAGAATAAGTTAGGAATATATGACAAAGATAGATGATCAAAATTAGGAAATGAAACAAAAGTGTAATGACTATTATAAGAAACTGTTAATAGGTATTTAAAGTCTACTATTTGGTTATGTTTTATTATATTTGTATCATTGCTTTTTTCAGTTATTAAAATTACAAACGAATTATGGTAATGATAAAAGATTTGTTCTTGATGAACGATTTCTTGATGATGATGAAAAAGATGAAATCGATGATAAAAAACAAGCAGATACAGATGACCAAAGTATAATAGATGAGAGAAAATGGCAACTTGATCTTTTAGGGGATGTATTAGGTAAATCAGTCTTACCTCCAATGGCTAATAGTACTGATGCACAAAGAAAGTATGTAGTAAATATGAAGGCTTAATAAAAATGATATGGTAAATTAATTATTAAAATGACAAATCTTTCTATTAAAGGAAAAATAGGATGATTAGGTATGATCCTACAGCAAGTAATCATCAAGATTTTGAAGTTACAATTGAAAAACAAAAACAAGAAAAACCTACTAAAAAGAAAAGAAAAATAAGTATTAGTGAAGTTAAAGAACAAGATTCTATTCCAGTTTCTAAAGAGTTATTTTATGATGTATCCGAAAATTTAACACAGAGTCTAAAACAGAGTGAAGGATTTAGTTTATTAAAAACATTTGGTCGAGATACTTCAAACGCAGGTAAACATTATTGTTGCAAATAAATGCAAAATAAATTTTACAACTAAATATTTAATAATTTTTTTGTTTTTAAGATGACAGCAAACTCGAAACAGACAATGCGCCTGAAGAAAATGAAGAAGGCTTTCAATTTAAATTTAGAGGAAAAAATCCGTTTAAGTATGATTCTTCTGATAACGAAGATGATGAAGAAGAAGTAACTAATCAGAATACGAACACAAATTCAGTTAAATTCACTATATCACGTAAAGAAGATGACCATTTATTTTTTATTCTTAATGATCCTCGTTTCCGCGGTAAGAAAATGCGACAAAAATTTTTTAATAATATTCAATTATGAAAACATATCATTTATTTATGAATTTTAGAAGCAGAAAAATTTTTTAAAATCCAATCAACATGTGAAGAAGGTGCATTCAAAAACAGAAGACGCGAATTAAAAGAAATAGTTCGTTCGAAAATTCGTAACAATCTAAAGAAAACCGTTCCTTGGAATAGGAAAAAAATACGTAGAGTACAGAAAAAACGATAATGATAATTGTCTATTACATTTTTATATGTTGAAGTTTAACAATTGTAAATTAACTGTATATAAGTACAATATATATTTTTTGTTATTTTTTATGATTTAATTTGATCATCTTCTTTGTTCACATAATACATTACGCATTATACATTGCCAATCAAGTGATTTGTATAAAAATTTACTCTTAATACATAATCATGAACAAATTATTTTTCCATCAGCTTTTTTTATTTTTTCACTGCAAAATCTTGGACAATTTCTGTCAAGTGATACGCCAAAACCTGTGATAAATAAGTTCGTAAATTTGTTGTATTTGAAATTTTGCTTGATCTTTGAAAAAGATATAGCGATCATATTTATTTAATGAAATATTTACTTGTCTTTACCACATTCGTCGTATTTATATCATATTTGTCATACATCAATTCATTAAGTATAGTATAATTAAATTATATATTTCGAGAATTCTTTCCGAAAAAGTTTTAAATCAAAATTACTTGAATTGACTACTTTACCATCATTTTCAAGGAATTAATACTAAGAATTTAACTGATATATTGAGTCCTAAGATTGTGCGGATCAAGTTTTAACATACGTATTGTTTATTAATGTAAATTTTTCAGTTTTTTGTCGGGCTTTAAAGAAATAAAATTTTGTAAACTTATTTTTTTAAATGTTATATTTTTTCCTTAAAAATATTAAAAAGATACATTTGACGTAATCGACTAATAGCTTATAAACGTGCTACATACAATAACTTTTTATTACACAATAATAGTTCGTTGCACGATTTTTTTAACTTAAAAAGCAGTGGAATTATTCCATGAATTCACTTGCGGTTATTTTTCTCGAAAGTTCGATAACACGGTATAATGAATTTAAGTATTTTTATATTGGGAATCCTATGCTCCCATACTTGGGCTGATTCCCATGATATACGTAAAAAATACTGTAAGTTTTTCAAAGAAAAAGATATTTTCATATTTAAAAATAAAATTTGTACTTTATTTTTCGAATTATGTATTAAAAATAATATATAGAAGATATATTTATTTCATATGAAATATTAACTGAAACTTATAATTCATTACATTAATTAAATGTTTGTAGCTTATAATGTTGCAAAAAGCGAAAAGGAGTTCAAGTCTTTATGGGTAAGTAAATGCACATAATAAATGAATCCTATATCAAATCAGTTTCTATAATAACAGAGAAAATATATTTGAAAATGCTCTTGATATATTATATTTGATTAAAAAAAAAATAGTTTTTTCTTTTAAGAGATTAGAAAACAGGTAAAGGTAGTACAACATATAGATCGAAAAATATTTTTTTATAACGAAATAATCAACTATATTTCAATACATTTATACAAAAATTTTCTCAGCTTTAGTATAAAATCTATTTTGTCTAAAAATATTATATTACCAAAATATTATACGCTATCATAAATTTATTGAGAAAATTATTTTAGGGAAAATATATGCACGTACCAGTCTATACTCCCGATCGATACATTTACAACGGATATCCATATTATCAAGCAAAATACAGTTACAAAACTCCTTTAACCGGATCAAGTACTTCCAATAGATACCATGGATCTATCAGCACTAGGTAATACAAATTTTTATACAAAATAACAATGCATACATTTACTTACTAGTTTAAGGGTATTTTTTAAGAGCATTTATTTTGTAAAAGTTTAAAATAAAGTTACAAAAAATAGTTCTAATCATATATAATTCGTCTGGAAAATTTCAATATTAAATGATTTCGTTAATAAAAATTCAGAATCGCAAAAAATTTCCAATTTTGGGATGAAGATAACTTTTTTTTAATAATTTATTTTTTAAGTTTTGCTCAGTAAACATAATAAATAGTTTCTATCAATACTGTTTTTATTTAAAAGTAGACGATTCTAATTCAATCAAAAGATCGACTTAATAAATATTCGATAAAAAAGATGTAACGAAATACTGCAAATTTATTCAAAACTTACAAAAATGTGAATTAAAAAAATCAACTAATTATCCTTGTCAGTATAAAAAAAAATTATATTAAAAGGAACGCCACACACGATATACTATCACAGTTTCGAGGCTGTATAAAAAGAAATACTTCGAATTATACAAATACAAGATATAAAAACTCTCGTACTGGTGGCGTAAAACTTAGAAGAGTGCATCGTGATTTTTTGAAGTATTTCTTTTTAGGAATGCAAAATTTACTTACAAAAAGAGCCGCGCGCAGGAATATGTTTCCTAGATTTTGATGAAACTTCGTGAAATGTTTTTATGCATTAAGAACAAGAGTCTGTGTTTCTATGTATAAAAATCTAAGATTCATAATGTGAAAATAGAAGAAAGAGCTTTAATTTAAGATTTGTTAGATCGAAATTCTTTATATTTATCAAAAACTATGATTTAACAAAAAGTGTGATTCTAATATAGTATAAAAATTAAGTGTATTTAATGCTTTTTTTAATAATAGATAATCTTTTATATTGATTTTTATTAGCCGACTTTAATTACATGTAGCTTTTGAATAAATAAAGATTTTATAATCTTAGGGCTTATAAGTCTTGAATTAGAGCTCTCAATAACTTTGTATTTTCGAAGTTTTCGATAAGTTCCCAAAAAAAATATCTACTCCCAGATTTTTCGTAAAATACCCATATTTTGTGCGTAAAAACATTTCCCAGAGTTTATTATTACTGCCATTTATAGTTATTAAAGACTCGATACTTGTTTAAATTCATGCCAAGCTCTAAACGTATATGCTATTCTGAGGTTTGGTTTTAAAATACCTATATATATCTGCATTATTTTCGTAAATTCTTTTCACACTTTTCTTTTCATTTTACAAAGTCAAATCCATGTATGCAAATAAAATACCATTGCTAATTTTGTTAGCTATAGACTCAAAGCATGCACTTACTCTAGTTCAGGGCACGATTCATGTATCGGTAGAGTTACAGTCCAATATCCCATTTCGTTTGTAAGTTATATGCGTGACGCAACATTTTGTTACTTTAAAATCACGTTATTTTTTTTTAAATTACTTCAACCGTAACACAACATACAAATCTAAAGCAAATTACGTGTTCTTTACGAATATGCGAACCGTATTTTTTTATTTTTATCAAAACGAACTGCATACAATTTTTTTGAATTTCGAATAAAGAATTTATTAAAATTAAATTTTTGGTTTTACATTATATATGTTCTACGATCTCCATCAGGACCTCAATATTACATTCGTGCGTTATATTTTGATGATTTCAAGTTTGTTAATTTGAGTTTACTAATATGTCTCATAGTAATTTCTTTACTATTATCAAGGATGCGGAAAAATGTGAATGTATCGCGTTTATACAACCTTTATTAACCATTGAATCACAAATTTTTAGTTCAAATCAAAATATTAAATACAAGTCAGAAATATACTTTATAAACATTTTTAAACGAGAATTTTACTTTAAATTTTTCAACATTGAGATTTTCTGAACCATTTTCTCTATAAAATAAAATTTATAATTGCATTGTTCTATAGTGGTACACTTATCTACCTATACAAATTCTGGTGATTTTATTAGTTTTTGAAATTTAAAAAACGAAAACGGTACAGTTATAATTCTTTTCGTTCCCTGTAAAGGCCCAACAAAGTAAAACAGTAATGAAATGAAAAAAATATTAACCTGTAATAAGATTATTAATGATAAATTCTTCTGAATTACATGTAAGTAGCTCCACTAACAAGTGGAACGATGCTATCGTGGATACAATGAATCCTTTCGACGATTCGATCAGTGGGAGGAAATGGGGCACAAGCCAGATAACAACACCAAAACCTGAGGAGAGACCAACGAGTGGCTCTCTCGGGCTCGGTAGCTCCATCAGCGTCGGAGCTAAGACGGGTTTGTCATCAGGCGGAAGTAAAACCATTGACATCAGCGGAAGTTTCGGCCATTCGATCGGCGGTAGTATCGGCCACGGTGGAATATCAGGCAGTCACTCGATCGGCGGCTCAATCGGCCTTGGAATTGGGAGCAACTCTCGTCAACCCACAAGCGGAAGCAAAACCATTGACATCAACGGAATTCTTGGACACATCATCGGATCAATCGACCTTGGTGGCAAGAATCGCCCAATCCTAGGTAGCAGTTCCATTAACAATGGTGGTAACAAAAATGAACCAGCCGGCGGTAGTGGTTCTATAAGCACTGGCGGCATTAAAGATCACCCATCTAGCGGTGGCAGTCCGATTAGCATTGGCGGTAACCAAGATAAACCATCCGGCGACATTAGTTCCACCATCATTAACGGTAGCACCGATCGTCCCTCCAGTGCTAACGATTCGATTAGCATTGGCA
>JAPYZO010001346.1:0-18199 GCA_030522905.1 Torymus flavipes
ATTTCATCAGATTGTTTATTTGCGATTGTTTTCAATTCCATACAAGAATTAAAATAAAAATAAAAAATTACAAATGGAACAGCAATGAATAGAAATGAAAAAAATTATTAGTTAATATTTTCCAAAAAAATTTTCCAATTTTTTTCGTGAAAAATTTATTTTTTAAATTTTAATTTAATAAAAGGCATCAATAAATTATTTTGAGGAAGCTACGTGCCAATGAATTGGCAGCGATTTTTTAATCGCTCAAAGAAGATTTTTCTCGTTTTTTAGTCAACTTTTAGAAAAAAATAATTCATGTAACTATTTGAATTTCGAGCTTTTCCATGTGGACAAACATACGTCGTAAATATACCCATTTATTGGGGTATCTTTAATCCATCGCCATTCCATGAAACTTTTTTTTTTAACTTTAAAAATTTTTTCGTTGAGGTCATAAAGAGGGCTTTAAATGCTTTTTTTAAGATTGGAATTGCGATTTTTTTTACCCAGATATTAATGTTGAAGTCATCGATTATTCGATAAATTAGTTAATTCCCATTAATTGAACTGCCTCGTCCAAGAATCTATCAAAAAATTTCTTTCTGAAAATGTTGGACGGGTATAAAATAAATAGGGTAAACACTTTTATTCTGAACAATAATCCCTTTTATTGAGGTTCTGAATTTAATGACTGGTAAGATGATGATTGGCGATGTAGGAGAGATCGGATCAAGCGTCTGCCCTAGTCGGCGGTTGGCACGAGAGAGAGAGAGAGAGTGCCGTGCCCGGCGCTCGCACGTTGTCGGCGAGGGGTAGAGGGGAAGGCGGCCGGCTGTCCGAAATCCGCTGCGCTCCTCTGCACGGCGCGTGGCGCCATCCTATCGTCGCTGTCGTGCGACGCTCAGCTCCTCGCTGCGTGTAGTACGTAGCCGCATGCTATGTGCGTGCTCTCGAAGCACATTTCTTACAGAAAATTATTGGAAAAAGTTGTTATTATACTAAGATAGATGTCCCTATTAGTGTGAGTCTAACAGACTCTTCAATTTTTTCGCATAATAATAGACTATTTAAGCTGCCTCAGAGATTCCGAACAGGTTAATATTGATAATAAAACTAATAATCTACACGGACCCATTTTTTTTATAGAAAAATATTAATATTTTCAAAAGCTGCATGCAATATAAAAAAAAAATTTCTACGCATTTGTGTGCCTTAGGAGACAACAAAGTACATTATTTTGTGCCCCGTATTAATGTGGGTGTACCCGTTTGTGTGCCCCACATTACTGTGTCTTGATAATATTATCATTGCCAAAAAACTTATTTTGTTAACTGTAGTGCAGTCATAATCGATTTCTAACTCTTGTTTACATTGAATGTTAATTAATTCCAATACGGTAAAAACTGCCAATGCGATTTGAAACAACGTTTGTGCGCAGACAACCTAACCTAACTTTTTTAGTCAAGCGCCGATACGAGCTTGCTCGTATTGTATTTGTGCACACAGAATTTTGGACAAGTCGTTTTTCACTGCCCCAAATAGTAGACACCATTAATTAAATATTAAAATCGATTGAAAACCTTTATATTATGGTTTATTATATAACATAATATTATTTTATGATGTAATCAATGGTATCCCACAGTAAAATCCTTCCGATACATTATTAAATGTTACTTTTTAAAAATGTCATTTCTTAGCAAGTTTGGACAAGGAAACACCGTGACATACCGCCAATCATGAAACATATTTTTGAAAGTTCTTTTTTAATGTTATAGTAAATGAAAACAAATTAAGTAATCAATTCTATTTAAACTTAATTAACTATACTTTATGAAAAAAAATATTTTAGTGGTCCTTTTTTACTCGTTCATTTCTAGGATATGTTTTAGTAATAGGGCACAAAAATATGGACAGGCACGCTAATAGGGACCGCTACCCTATCGAATAAGACCCTATATGTTTCGTTCAGACCATAAGCTTAATTTTGTACACCTGATCTTTCCAAAGTACCCCTAAAAACACGTTCAATGCGTCTGATTTCCGATGCTAGTTTTCTATGAAATAATGATTTTATTTAAATTGTACACAAATATTACACATATAAATATTCGTATGTATAAATATAAATGATACATGCTCATATACGTTTGCGTGCATGTATCTGACATATTTATATATACAGACATTTAAATGCATAATATTTTTATAGAATGCTAATAATATTATTTTTTTAGGATTATTCTCCAATCATTCTGATTTTATATGATATACACAATCCGATTCTTAAAATTAGGTGCATAATATTATTATAATTATTTATTTTTCCATCTATGAATTTACATTCGTTTACATTTTTTCCCCTTCTTTACATTACAATCCAGTGTTTATCGCTCTTACAAACTAATGCTCGCTATATTACATCTATAATCTATTTATAATACAATCATACGTTTTCGGTTATCAGTTACCTTGTACTTTTGTTTGTATCCTCGCTAATTTTTCGAACTCCCTACTGTATTTACATAGGCTTATTATTGGTTCCTCTTTTAAAATTCCTTTTAATTTTCCCTTAGCCTCACTTGCTGTTCCTTGTAGTTCCCTAATTATTGCCTCATCTACCCCCTTTTTTTTATTTCCTCCCTCGCCACTTCACATATCCAGATATGCTCTAGCGTTTCCTCGTATTTTTTACACAATCTACATTCTACATTTTTAAACCCTTTGCATGCTTCTCTCCCTATACTACCGCATCTCATTCTCGCCCATTGCTCTTTTATACATCCTTTAATTTTTTTGTTTTCCCAGTCTCCTTCTTTACCTATCTCTGTTTTCCATTCCTTATAGTTTTCCAGAATTATAACCTTTCAACCCTACCCCAGTCTGTATGTATTTCCTGATCGATTTTTATCTTTATTCCTTGTTCTAGTTTTATCAGTAATTCCTCTCGGTTGTTTTTAAGCATTGCATCTATCATTTGCCCGTCCCCAACCTCTCTACACGCTCTTTCTAAATCTTTTCCCGATTTAGATGGGTTTTTGTTTTTTAATGCTCTCACCTCTTCTTTTAAGCATTTTTGTGGCCATCTTTCTTTTCCCATTTCTAGAATGTTTACTAAATATCTTCCTGCTCTGTTCTTTATTTCTATCTCTAGACTTTGTATCCCCGTTTCTAGCCTCCATATATAGTTTGGGGTATTCATATTCACTCCCATTACCATTTTAATAAACCTGCTTTGTACTTTCTCTAAATCTTCCCTTCTACTCCAACCCCAGATCTCTAATCCGTAGGTGCATGCCGACTTAACTAGCGTGTTTAATAGGTATAGTCTTCTATCGAGGTTTTCTATTCTTGCCCTCTTCCAAATTCCCCATACCGAATTAATTGTCCTTTGAAACTTTGCTGCCATTTTCTTTATATCGTCGCCTCCGAATAGAAAGGTGTTCGTATAAGGCGTTATCTCGGAGCCCGCTCGTAAAAGGCGTTATCTCGGAGCCCGCTCGTAGAAGGCGTTAACTCAGAGCCTGCTCGTAGAAGGCGTTAACTAGGAGCCTGCTCGTAGAAGGCGCTATCTCGTCAGTAACTTCATGTAGCTTTTCACACAATCGACCGATTTTAACGAGATAACGCCTTCTACGAGCGGGCTCCGGGATAACGCCTTTTACGAGCGGGCTCCGAGATAACGCCTTTTACGAGCGGGCTCCGAGTTAACGCCTTTTACGAGCCGAGTCCCAGATAACGCCTTTCTATTCGGAGGTGACGATATGCAGCTTGCAGGTATTTTTCGATGAAAACGAGTATCCTAGATACTTATATTCATTAACTACTTCTAATTCTTCACCCCTGAAAAGTCTATTTTTCCCCTCTCTTTCTTTTTCCACCGTTTTTAAAATTGTGATTTTAGTTTTGCTCGTATTGACCTCCACTTTATTTTGACAACAGTATTTTTCCAGATCATTCAGCATACTTTGTAGCCCTTCTTTCGTATCAGAAATCGTCGCAACATCGTCCGGGAATTTTAAACAATATATCTTTTCACCGCCAATGACCGTGCCTCCTTCGTTTTTCCTAACCCAGCTATTGTCTAAATCCTCTATAAATATACTAAACAACGAGGGGCTTAATGGAGACCCTTGTCTGACGCCTCTTCCCGTTTCGAAATTTTCCGTCACTCCGTTGTCTGTTATAATTTCATTTCTGGTTTCCTTGTATACCCCTTTAATCATTTTAAGCATCTTTCCTGTTATCCCCACCTTTCTCGCTTTTTCAAATAGTAAATCTCTATCTACCATATCGAAATCTGCTTTAAAATCTATCCAAGCTACGTATAGTATCCCGCTTTGAGTTTTTAATTTTGTTTCTTATTATGCTATTTAAAGTATATAGTCTATTGTCGGGAATAAAGTGGACGTAGTTTTTGGATAGCTCTCGGCTTAGTTCTTCGATCAAAATGTTTGATTAATAAATTTCAGAGATATTTGAGGTTAACATATTTTTAGCTTTTTTTCAAATCATAATTTCTCGAGAACTGCTCTATGTATCTGAATTGGATAGGTGGAATTCGAAAGAGAATTAATTCTAGAATTAATTAAAAGAATCAGGAAATTAAGGTTGAGGAAGCCACGGGCCACTGAATTGGCAGCGGTTTTTTAACATATGCATGGAAAGGGCCCTTTTTCTGCGTCAAAAAGTAAATGGAAAATCGAATAATTCGAGAGCCTAGCGAGGCCTCCCGCAGTAACCGGAAAAAAGATCATAGTCTCCCGTTATGAGAACTCGATATACTTATCCACTTTTCATGAAATTGACTTTTTCAGACTCGGATGATGAATTTCAGCAGACGGGTATCACTCGTGCTAGAAAAAGTCAACTTTCCTCCCTAGGTGCATAATGTACTATTAAAAATCTATATAGTATTCGATTCTAGCAAATAAAATTATTTCATTTCAAAATGAATTTCAATTTCATGGGATTCTAAGATTTAAATACCATTACACACCTTGGGAGTAAAAGTAAAGAATGCCTCAGATTGCATGTAAATTCTCAAACATGCGATCTGAGGCATTCTTTATTTGCTCCCGTAGTGCGCATATAATTTTTTGCCTGGCGAGACAAAAAATACGACCTTCATAATCGGGCGCCGAGAACAAAAGTGGCACTTTCGGCTCGCTAGGCAGTAAATAAATATTTGGCACTAGAAAGCCTTCTGCTAAAGCATTTGGCAGCGGTTTTTTGAAATTTTGAAGCCAATTGAATCGGCATTGTATGTTTTTCGAATTTGTGGCCGCATACTCTTGCTCTCTGAGAGCTTCTACCCGTAACACAACTGAGGGTGTTACGACATTGACCTTTGCGGCGATGTAGCAAGAACTGAGGCGGAAAGAAAAAGATATTTATTTTTTCTTGTATGACGCTAATATTGGCAGAGATTGACGGTCTGTCTTGAGTCTCTGAAGCGAGGGTTGTGAAAGGTAGGTTTGTAGAATTGCTACTAGGGTTGGCTAAAACTGACTTGAAGCTAAGGTTGATGAAATGCTAATTTTAACTAAGGTTGGTTAACATTGGCTGAGGTTGGCTAAGGTTGATCAAGGTTTACGCTGAGCAATCGGGAGTGTTAACAGAAATTAATCTTTCTAGGGTGTATGTGTGTTTGCTGCAGTTTCCATATCCATGTGTAGTCTTATGTCTGCGTGAGCGTACAAAGCAATACTGTTACACTCGCACACATACAATAAATAATAACACACACAATAAAACGTGTTATCAACAACGTCTCGAATCAACTAACTAACTCCAATCGAGAACAGCAAACTAGACGCTTGGCAACGCGTTTCTTCTTATGGTCGATGATGGTAGACAAACACATAACATTATTCCCCTTCTTTCAGATTTTCGTCCCGACAATCAGAATTGGTCCATCTTGAATTCTTTAAGTCATTTGGAAATCATCTTGAAATCATCTTGAAATCATCTACTTTTAAGCGGGTTGATCCTTGACTTATCTCGTCAGAGGAGCCGTCTCTTAAAAAATAGAATCGTCATTTTTGGGTATCATCGTGTCATTATTCTCCATCTTTTTAGATTATCGTCCCAACATCTTAAGATAAAACGAAAGAGAATGCGTCATCTTCAAGCGGTCTGATCCTTCGCACACGACCAAAGGTCCCGTCTCTTGAAGAATAGTTCTCCTCTTCCAAAACCAAATCAAAATGGCATCATCTTCAAGCGGGCTGATCCTTCACACACGGCCAAAGGGCCCGTCTCTTGAATTAGTCCATCTGGAATTCTTGAAAACATCTTTAAATCATCTTGAAATCTTTTTGAAACTGTCTATTTTTAAGCAGGTTGATCTTTGACTCATCCGGTCAGAGGACCCGTCTCTTAAAATGTAGAATCATCATTTTTGGGTATAATCATGTCATCATCAGTAGGTAGAGTCTTGTTGGTAATTCTCAGACACAAGTGGGGAGTTGGCATGCCGTGGTACTTCACCTCTGTCCCTGCTCTGACATTTGTCTTGTGAGAAAAACCACGGCTCAAAATAACCGTGAGAAGAGCAGATGAAATTACCTATCGTGGTAAGTCATCATTGATCAATATGAATGATCTTCTTTTTGGGTTTTGGTGTCTTCTAGATGCACAAACAACATCATTGATCTTCTTAACAGACAGTTCCTAAACATAGCTTCCATAATTAGAATATTCTTCTCCCTCGGGAGGACATCCTCGAATAAAATCCAGAGGAAGTTTCAAATCAGTCCCGGTGTACATCTCCGCTGGAGTGGTCTCAATTGTTGAGTGTACTGATGATCTGTAAACTAAAAATACACAAGGAAATCAAACGATCCCAATCTTCTTGGTTATATGATATATATTAAGATAAGTATTCGAGTATCATCTTATTGTCTTTCTACCTGATCATTCGATTATATGTGTAATGGTGTGGCCCTAATTTTTATGAATTCATAGTAGGTTGGGCCATTTTTTAGCTAGTTTAGAGTCAAAGTTACAACCCTGATCAGTGTGAACTTAAAGAGAAAGCAGATACGTATACATAATTGCAATGAAATTGACCTGATTTGAATACTCAGGCAAAGGAGACGTACTATCAGACAAAGGAGTTGGTTATCATAAATATCAGATTTTACGTTATAACCTAACTGTAAATCGATTGGTGTTACCGAATTTTCAACAAGTGATCTCGTGTTTCCAAATGAATTATCATCTAATCTAATACGCTGTGTGTTCTTGTTACTCGTGTAGTCTACGGAGGTTGTTGGTGGTGTTTGTGTATTAGAATGTAGGGTTGTTCTCATCTGGTTTAATTTTAAAGCTCCTAGAGCGTTTCATGAAGAAGAGTAGGCTGGAGTACACCGACCGTTGGTCAGATGTCAGCGTCGATAAGTCATCGGTCATTACACGTGCATCAGTCCCCAAGCGTGCGCTACCAGCCACCAAGCGCATGTCATTGTCGGTGTCGGTAGTATTAGCCGCAGTAGTTTCGGCAGCAGAAACTTCGGCAGCAGCCCGTGCTCTGGCCTTCGATCGGAAGGGTACACGAAGCGGTGTATGCGGCGCTTTCTTGTTGATTTTTCAAATCCGCCATGTCGTCTTCAAAATCTTCGGACGAGCCCCCAAAATGTTACACTCACACGCACATACATTAAATAATAACAACTATTATTATAAAAGAATAATGTATGTTTATTTAAAATCATAAACACACACAATAAAACGTGTTATCAACAACAACACCTCGAATCAACTAACTAACTCGAATCGAGAACAACAAACTAGTCGCTTGGCAATGCTTTTGTTCTTATGCCCGATGATGGTAGACCAACCCATAACAATACGATTCTAAACATTACGATTACTCTCCCTTTCTTATTATGTTTTCATACGCAGTATCTATTAATCCTTGGATACATGATAAAATGTATGAGACGATATGATGATATAACAATAGATATCCGGTTCTCTGAAAGATCAACAAAATGAAATATTTTTTCTTCTGAACCTCTTTAATCGCTCCATAACAACCACATAAGAGCTCCTGAATTTTTTCACATTTTTCTAGGAATAGTTTTTGAGTGACAGAGGGACAAACTTGGTGATTTTAGCACTTTTTGTCAATTTTTAACAATCTATAACTCTTTAGGGATGCATTTTTAGTTTTAATTTTTTTTTTAAACTTTGAATAGATCGTTCCTGAGCTAGATGGTTGAGGTTTGAAGAGAAGGGTTTTTTGACACTTCTATTTGTTTTAGAAAAAGTATACCATTGGATGGACTATGTTCAACCACAAATTTCTCTTTTATATGCTACAAACAACGAGAAAAACCAGGTCTGGTAGGTGTGCTCGAAAAAAATTTTCAAAACCATATTTTGGTTTTCGTTGCAGATTTCGGTAGATTTGCACATATAATATTGCGCACGTGAATATAGTAGGCTGTGCGAACCAGCGCGTTTGTCTACCTCGCTTCGCTCAGACAACAACTCTCGCTCAGGCAGCACGCACACCCCATCTTATTTCCTTGGTGCATAATCTACTGCTATTATCTAGTACTATTATCTATGGTTAAAGTTATCTAAAACATTACATTACGAGCTTATACATAACGCTTACTCATAACAGCTTAATTCGGCCATTTTTCTAGTTCGCTATCTTTACTTATCTGTAAGTTTAAATAACCGACGTCGCCAGCTTCCAAATATCAAAAATATAAGTTTTGTACAGTTTTTAATTGTTTAAAAGTGATCAATTCAACGAGTTGAGCATCTTATAAAGTCAAAAAAGCAAGTATTTTGTTTATAGTCGAAATATAAGCTACAAAACCTAATTGAAAGTGACGCAGGCTGAAAGGTGAGGTTTTTTCCTTCAAATTAGTATGATTCTGCCGAATCCATCTCAAATCAAGGGGACCGCGTAATCCTATGTCACCGATCATTTTGGAATTAATGTATTCATGTCCTTCTCCAAAAATTATTTGACCCATATATTTTTATTTTTTTGTTGCATCAAAATTTCATGCGTTCAGCAATGCCGAAAAATTCCGAAAAAATTCTTACTTAGAAAAAATTTTTTCAATGTAATTTTCAAACAGCTAGTGCTTCACCAGTTTTTTAAGCTTTTCACGTGTAACGCATAATTTCACTAAGATTTGAGCCCCCTTTCACGTTCTTTATGTTATTTAAAAAAATAAATAAAAAATGCACGAGTTATGCACTTTCTACTCAAAAATACAGTGCATTTTTCTAAAAAAGTTTTCTTGAAAAACCCGATTTTATTGCCTCAATTTTCTTTTGTCGTTATAGAGGACCTAAATACCTATCTAGACGTATTTGTGAGATTCCCGACCCATGCCCAGGAATAGCGATCATTAATGAGATAATACACAAACAAATTTTTCACGCTTACATATAGTAAATGGTATAGCGGTCAATATAAAGGTTTTTATTTATGTGTGTACGTAAGTAATACATATCTGGACACGAGCGTAAGTAATACATATATGTACAAATATGAGTTTATGTACTTATACAGTGGTCCGCTAGATGGATATCGTTAGATCTTTTATGTACCAACAAAAGTTCGGTTTCTGCTATAATTACACCTCCAGTATTTTTTAAAACTATCATATTTTTCAAAATTATTATGTATTTCACCTGATTAACTTATCTCCGATGTCTCAAAATTATTCAACGGAGAGAATCAAATTTTTTAAGGACTCTCCTACCTCAAGCATAAAAGCAGGGAACAATTTAAAATTGTTGTATGTTCTTCCTTAACTTAAAAGAAGATCACATGAATTTCTTCAGTATTTTTCATCGCGCATTTTGTGGAGAAAATAATTCTTGAAAAGTGAATTTTTAGCATGGGCTCTTACGGAAGATTGAGATTACGAGGTCTTTAAACATAAAAATCCTTTACAAGAAAAGCAGCAATTAAGTTATAAAACCTTCATTTCAATAGAAAATAATCAAAGAATAAAAACGCTTGTCTTGGTCTTGGTCGCTTGTCGTGCATTTGGAATAGAAGTAAGCGGGAACGTAAACAAAACACTGAGTTCGTTGGCTGCGCGAGAAAGTGCGCGGTGAGCGGGAAGCGCCCGCGGGGAGAAAGGGAACGCCCCTCGTCTTGCCTTACATATGATTATTAAGATAAATAATTATTGAACATATTTTAATATATATATATTTTTTTGTTATAAATATTACTAATAAATACTTTAGAGACTTCTGATACCATTGCCAGTATTAGTAGTTGATGTTTTTCGTTCACATGATAGGTTGTAGATTACAGAGTATTGGTATGAAATGGCCGCTAGCGACTTTAAAAATCGCTTTCAATTATCCCCTCTTAAAAGAATGACAGCCAGAATTAGTGGCTCATTTAAAGACTTTATGCGATTGGTTATTTGAAAAAAGCGCAAATATTTGAATTTTTTTAGAAATTAAAATATGTTAGATTTGAATTTTGAAACTATTTATAGGACTTCCAAATAATTAAAATATAATAAAAACATTTGATTTTTTGCTTTAAAAATGTATCTAATCTTATCATTTAAACTAATTAAATCTAAATCATAGTTAAAAATAGTGTTTATAACCGCAAAAACAAAATAGAACGCGCGAAGCGCGTTTGAATTTTGCTGGTATGAATTAAAACGAGCACCATTTGATATAAAATGGTTGTTCTCTGATACTGGGCACGGCAAAGGAGCTGTAGATGGTGTGGGTGGACTTATCAAGCATTGTGATACTTAGATATCAATCAAAGGATGCTCGTTAGAGTTGATAGGATTTAAATAAAATGATCGCCACGAACCAAACACTTTCTTTATTCAAACACTTTATTAGTCGACGTTTCGGCTCTCGCAGAGCCGAAACGTAAAATTAAAATAAATCACACTACTACGTAATAAGATGCCAAAAACACATACATTACGTTATAACAATCTTCAGTTAATATATAAAGTAAAAAAAAGTTACAATTCGTCATACTGTGTCAAATTGTTACAAAGACATTAAATAGTCAAAAAGATTGACTCGTCCATGCTATTGTGATTGACATTCGTATTATTTGTAATTTTTTGACTTTCGACAATTTAATAAGAATCTCAAATCTATTTTGGCAGAATTTAACCGTGTGACGTTTCTAATTAATAAGTCAAAATTTTGAGTGATTCTTGCAGGTTTTGAAAATGTTTTAATTTTTGTAGTGGTAACACCTGAAATTGTACAGGGAACAAAATGAGACTTTACAAATTAAAATCGGATGAAAAATGAAAAAGATTTATCGGTTTTGTGGACTTCTTTGTTTAATTATCGATATCTTCTTTAACAATATTCAAATTTCTTTGAAAAAAATTTTTTTTGTTACTTCAAGAACCCTTCTTTCATCCTATATTGTTTCTCAAATAATAACATGTCAAACAAGCATCATAAAAAAAATTGTAAATTTTAGTCCGAAAAGAGCGACGGAGCCACCTTAAAGTCTTTTTTACAATTTTTTCCCAACGGATTACAGAAGGAGAAAAAAAATATTTCGTTTAAGGTGCCCGAATTACCCCAAGTTACCTTATTTAATTTGATTATCAATTATAATATATATATATATATATATATATATATATATAGGATTTTATTTTTACTATTCTGTTGACTGTATTATTATATTTTAAATAATAATACAATAATTACTATTCTGTTGACGGTATTATTATATTGACTGTATTATTATATTTTAAATAAATTATAATACCTTACTGACGTATACTAGGGTGACTAGTACTCAACAGTATGGTATGGCTATCTACTCTATTTATAAGCATCGAATGTCTATGAAATCGTCGAAAATCGCCCTTTTACGTCGCTCAAAAAACGCCAACATTAAAATTGATTGGATACTAAACTCCAAATAAGTGAAGGAGGGGAGTTCCAGACAGAAGAATATCTATACACGTACGCGTTCGTATACGTATACGACAAGTAGTTTAATAAAATAAAATCCTACACACTTAATCGGCGCTAGAGACAAGTGCTACGAAAAAAGTAACTACAGGTAGATGAGGGCAAACGAGAAATAGTTTTGGTTAAATAAAATAAAAAATCTAAACAAGGGATAGAGGTGATTTTTATGTAAATGAGTATCTCTTCTCCTCTCCCATTCATGTTTTAAGAATTTTTTTTTAAACTCTCCCTGCTCGGCTGTGTAAATATACTTTTTACGTGGCTCTTATAATCTTCTCCGCCTGTTTCGGGACTGAAGTTCAAGTTTTTTTATTTAGTTAAAGAATTAATTTTCTCCTGCTCGTCTTACTTCTAATAGTCTCCTAATACTCCTACCCCGTCAATAATCATCTACGTAAAACTTGACTCCCCATCTATTTGGAATTTTTTATTTTATTTAACTATGTATCGGCTCCATGCGTTTACGTGTACAAATTTTTTTACGTGAAACTTGCCTCTCTGACCTTTTTGGACTTTAGGTTGTTCTATTTTATTGCATTATTCTCGTCCTACCTCCTTTTGGAAAGATATTGTTTTACGTGGAAGTCGCCTATTGCGTAGTTATCTGGGGTTTGGGTTTTTCATTTTATTAAACTTTTTATTGTCTGCTCGCGCTTGCATGTATATGCATTATTTTTTGCTGAATTCACTTATTCTACCTATTTTAGCGCGTAGATAAAATAGCTAAAAAGTCGATCATACTTATGCTGGTTGAAATAACATGCGCTGCATATACAAACATTACAAACTAGATCAGATAGTGGATAGAATAAAATATTCTCAATCTCAAACTATAGCATTCATGAAATTTATCGATTTTTCTTATAAAAGAATCGTAATTGAGGAAAACGATCATACTACAGTAACATAAAAATTTCGTTTAAATCACAATATGTCAATTAGGTTTTATTATTTATTTAAAATTTTGAAAAGGTCAATAGTATAATGCAGACAAGTGAATAGTAAAAATACTATCCTATATATTTATTATGATTAATAATGAAACTAAAAATATACAATTTTCTTTAGAAGTTTCTAGGGATGTTCCAACTTAAATTTTTACGAAATAAAAAAAATTTCTGAGATAGCATGTTTTCGACGAGATAGCCTCTTTTTTTCTAACCCGACAAAAAAAGTTCTCCTACCGTTTGAAATTTCGCTTGTCAGTGACGCTGATTTCAAGGCTCCCTAGGACCCTCAGCTCGCTCGCAGTCACACACAGCACACTTTGCTAGAACTCTACACCAGAAACTCGTTCAGCTTCGCGAAACCTAAGTGCAGGGATAACGTAATAGTAGTTGACAGAAGGCTGTAAAATATAATGTACCGTTAATTGAATAAATCACAGGAAACTATCTCGTGGAAAATTATGTTTAATACTCGCGTGCGGTCAATCTCGCGCTCGCTTCGTCGGTAGTCGTGGCGCTGTTGTCGATTTGCAGCTCGGTACGATCGGCAACGTGTCGGCTTCCCACTTTTCAATAGCAGCAGCAGCAGTTTTAGTATGGCTGGGCCACATTTAGTGTACAGCATTTACATGCCTCGAGACGTGTCTCATGTCCGGCTTGAAGATGTTCGAACTACTCGGCTTCACGGCTCAGGAACCGATGACTTTTAGTTGCTAAAGTAAAGTAAGTTCGTATTTCACGCCTTTCACGCGACTCGGATTGCCCCGATACTGATACGTACTCGCGCACGCAGACATTCATACAGACATAGGATATTCCTGGCTTTGCATAAGAGGACTTGCGCTTATATATATTATATAGTTCTAAGCGTTATTCGTGTCACACATACCCCCCCTCGCCCCCATTCTACCCCCCTCGCCAGCCCCCTCAGACCCCTCTCATTTCAAAAACATCACTTAGCTCTATGTTGAAAAATTCTTGCAATGCTCGCTCTCTACTCGAGTTTTGTACATATTTATAAGGATTATTATTATATATTTTATTCCACAACTCTGTTATGCCAATTGGCAATTGTTGGCAACTTCTCTCTATGCTCGAAAATTCTTAATTTTTATCGAAATGAAAAAACTGTTTTCACTTAGAGATACTGCTAACAGACGTGTTGGATTATCATTTAAAGTAGTATCTTTAACTAATATGTTCTGCATAAACACTTTTCTAATATATTACAAATATCCATTTGAGAAATAGATTAGTGGAAAACCCAAGCACAAATCTTTTCCGCCGATCGCTGTAACAGACAATGTGAAAGAGTTAAAGAATATCAATTCACAATTGCAACTTCTCGCTAAGCTCAAAAATTCTCCTTTTTTTATTGAAAAAAACACAGTTTTTCACGTCACTTTGGAAATAGTGTTAACAGACGTGTGAGATTTTCATTTAGTGGTATCTTTCACCAATAGACCTACATAAACAGTTTTCTAATATGTTACAAATATATGTTTGGGAAAACGAAGTACATATATTTTACGCTAACCGTTATAACTGATAATGGTAATGTTGGAAAGGTACAGAAGACCAATTCGTAAATGGCAATATTTCTTTACGCTCGACAACACAAAAAAAAATAGTTTTTCGAAATTCTAAATGTCGTATTCAGTATAGCATTGAAAAATTTGCAAAAAGCTTAAACTGTGCTCAAAATTGGCGCATATATTTTGCTTAAAATTTGTATACAGGAGTTTTCGAGGTCGCTGATCCAAAATAGAGAATCCAATATGGCGATGGAAAGTTGGAAAAAAGCTTAAATTTTGCTCAAAATTAGTATACAGGACTTCGAAATTCAAAATGGCCGATGGAATATGGCGGTTAAAAATTCGAGAAAAGCTTAAGTTTTTCACAAAATTGAAGTACAGGGGATTTCAAGGCCGCTGATCACGCTCCTGCGATTAGACTTTCGACATACAAAATGGCGGTCAAAAGTTCGATTGAAGCTTAGATTTTGCTCAAAATTAGTATGCAGGGGTTTTCGAGGTCGTTGATTAAAAATTTTTTAAGGACTTTCGAAATTTATAATGGCAATACCAATAGGGCCGTTAGAAATTCATAGGAGGGTTAGATTTCGCTAAAAATTTGAATACAGTGATTTTCGAGATGGCTTATCACAATCTTGCTATCAAACTTTTGAAATTCGAAATGGCAGTAAAAAGTTCTTCGGTAGCATATATTTTGCTTAAAATTGGTATACAGGAGTTTTCGAGGTCGCTGATCACGATTAGATTTGCAAAATTCATAATAGCGAATCCGAAATAGGCAATCCAATATGGAGATGAAAAGTTTCGAAAAAGCTTTAATTGTACTCAAAATTAGTATACAAGGGTTTTCAAAGTTGCTGATAATGATTTTGCTACTAGAAATTCAAAATCAAAGTAGCGGTCAAAAGTTCAAACGGATTATAGATTTCGGTTAAAATTTGTATACAGGGGTTTTCGAGGTCGCTGATCAATATTTTGTTATTGGACTTTAAAAATTCAAAGTGGCGAATTTGTGGAACATTGTCTATAAATTAAGTTATTGTATCTTTCATATTTCCTTAATAGTCCTTAAAGCTGGAGGATTGGCGAGCGGAGCGAGCAAGGGTGGTACCCCCCCCCCCCTAGTATATATATATATATGGGATATTTCATGGAAAGTGAGTAGGTCAAAATTTTAAAATCGCTCAAAACTCACTTTTCCTTAATTTTTTATGAAAAAAGCATGTTTGTGAAATTTTGGATCGATGTTTCCAAAAATAAAAAAGATATAAAATATTGAAAATTTAAATTTATTCTAATTTTTGATCAAAATCCAAATTTACTTATTTTTTTACTCAAAATCTTGAAACTTTTTGTAGGGAACATTGATTGGGAAAAAGTATGCATTTTTTCTGTATAATGTACCATTATTTATTTTATGACCCTTTTCGAAAGTCTCTGATTGGTTGCTTTTTGATATACCATCATTGAAAAATATTGAGACTGCGCCTTTAAATTGTTTGTTCGACAAAATTTTCTTTGAATCCTTCTTTTAAAACTCTTAAAATATTCATTAACCAAAGTTGGCCAAACGAATTGAAAAAAGTTATGACTTCTTAAAATATCAAGAAAGACTAATAATTAGCCATTTTATAATATGGTTGATTTAGAGACTTAATATTATTGATACATCTTACGACATGAATCAAATCACTCAATTTTGTTAGAACATCGAATTGAACATAAAACATCTTTTTTTAATAATATTATAAATATATGGTTATTAGCAACAAATGGCACTTCTGGTAGAGTATCTTGTAGAATAGGATGCTAATGGTTCTACTGCCCAGGTTAAAAAATAATAAGACAAACTTAAAAGTCCATATAAGGGCTTATATGAACTTCTAAGTTTGTCTTATTATTTTTTAACCTGGGTAGTAGAACCGTTAGCGTCCTATCCTAAAAGATAATATTATAAAGTTAAAATATTTTCATTTTCTGAATATTGGATAAAAAATACTCTCTTTTCACATTTCATACCTTCTTAAAACTGCATTTGATAATTACTTGGTTAAAAAAAAGATCTGATAAAACCAGATGTGGGATGTAGAAATCTAATAACATATGCTGTTTTTGCACTCGAATCTGTATGTTTTTATCACACCATTTCAACCAGGTTATCTATTATTACGTGTGCATAAGTAAGACGACAAAACTTTCTTATTAGGATTACGCTTCATACAATTTTTATTATATATTGTAACAGATAAATTGTTTGTGTGTTAATAAAAACTTTCGGTTGCTAAGTACTTTATCTGCTCACGAATAAAGCATGCGACGGCGAGGCTTCCGCGCCTCGTGCAATGCAAGCCGCATGCGAAGTCTAGTAATAGTATGGAAGGAGGAAAGAACGAGGTAATGTAAATAATTACTTGCGAGAGATAAGAGAAATAAAATAGAATTTATTAACGTAAATAAGGGGGAAGATGGGAGACTATTTGGTTCGCGGTCAGCGTACGCAAGAAGGGAGCCCGTATCGCCTCGAGTCAGAGAAAGAAAGAGAACCGTCGAGCCGGTACTTACAAATACTGCGTGAGATCTGGCCACGAACCCGTGGAATAAGGTGCACAAACTCACTCAGACTCTCACACATCATGGGGAAAGCTTTCCGGTACGCTTCGCGATACTCTCTCGAACGTAATCGGAGCAAGGGGCACGGGTGCTCTCTCGAACGAGACTGGCTCTCACGCGTGTCCTCGGTGGTCGCTCTCTCTCTCTCTCTCGGCGAGGATTACTCCTGCATCATTTGCACCTGTAACATCTGAAAGCAATTAGTACAGTGCAACGGGGACCAATACCCGCTACATAATTAAGAAATTTTCCATTGTTTTAATTTAAATTATTTATTTACCCTAAAGGTAAATAAATAATAAGTAATAATTAAGAATAATGAAGAAATACTTGCAAATGAATAATTATCATTTAAGTAATAATCCATTAATTATCTTACCAAGAATCAACATAAAACAATAAATAGACTCACCCCTCAACCCACATATTTATAATAATTAAAATTAATGCACAACCAAAATGAATAAGGATTAAATAAATACTGAGCATACATACACACTTTCAAGGAATCTATGTTCGAACAATGGGAAGTGGGGAGATGAAGAGTCGAGCGATAGCCCAGGAGTCTGCGCCTAGCAGAGCAGAGAGCAGGACATCTCTCCCCCTCTCCTATCATCAGTGGAATTTACGTGGGACATAACACGAGGAGTCAAGCGGTATTCTTGAACCAGGAAATACTCAGAGGTAGCCTAGGATTATCCTCTAGGGGAGAAACTAGCACAAGTCGAGTTGATTTAGTTCAACCCAGCGACCTTCATCCTTTTTAGTATTGGCACTCCTACACCTTCGGCAGAAAATAGGGGACCTTTGTCCCTCCCTGCACTTCCTCACGGAGGAGCGGGTTGTCAAAGTGTAGAAATTAATTGAAAGGTTGCAGTCTTCCGCGTCGCGACCATCCCGTCAAGAATCATCTCGAGCCGCGTTACTGGAAATCTTAACTTGTCTTCACCTAATTCTGTTACCAAAAAGATTACAAATGCTTTGCTTCCTTAAATGAATGTTGACAGTTATACTAAAACGAAGCCTGCAACACAAAGTGACTCCACTATTACTTATTAAATCGCCTTTTTCACGAGAAGAATTGAACGTGCACTTTCAAAACAATGATAAAGTTTTTATTTGACTGTGACAAGACTTGAAAGGCTCATT
>JAPYZO010001347.1:0-18460 GCA_030522905.1 Torymus flavipes
TAAGTCACACGTATCGTAATGTACTATTATTACCATCATCATTAAATTAAATTTATGCAGTAATATTTTTATTAAAAGGAAGAGCTAGATTGTTTTCACGAGTAAGAATCGATTCAAGCAGAAAAACGACAACGTTTCGAATACATTTATTGCTGCTCCTTATTTAGGCTATAATTTTCTAAAATGTTAAACTAAATTAAAATAATTTTCCAAAAGTGTTAAATTAATAAAACGTAAAAATATAAATGTCATAAACTAACGAGGTCGTACCTTGAAAATTTTATACTTTTAAAGCATTGTCTTACGATTAGAGTGTAAAATTAGCAAGTCAATGTCATAGATGTGCAAACAGACAAGTTGTTTTTAAACAATACACTTACATGCAAGAAAGATATAGTAATTAAATTACAACAAATGATAGAGAATTTACAACTTGCAATTATTTTTTAAGAGGTGCTTGAAATTTGAATAATAAAAGGCCATGGTTAGATGTTGTGGGCTGTGTTTTCTCGGTCTGTAAATCAAAAATCAACTGAATGATAGATCAGATCGACTGAGTGGTGAGGTAATTAGGGTGGGGAGGGGATTAGGAACACCAATAAATGTGCTGGAAATGTTGGCGTCCTTCAATTTAAATCGTCTTTTACTCATAGAAAACCATCTAGTCCGTCCTTCTAACAATTTATTTATGCAAGTAATAAAGTCACACCAACGGTTTAAAAATTTTTTTTTTTATTGTGTTATTTGAACACAATAAAAATATTCATATAAATTATTACTTTCAATGAAAACTTCGATTGTTTTTGTAATATTAACTGTTAGTTAATTAATTAAAGTAAAATGTTTTCAGAAATATTATTTACTATTAACTGTGTTACTAACTTAGTATTTTTGGGTTCTTTATATAGTTACGAAATTTTATTATAGATATCCTTAATACTTTACCTTATTCAAATATTCCTTTTTAAATCTGATCATAAAGTTAAGTTGTGGGGGGTTTAAACTTTTTTATTTAACGTGTACGTTAGTATATACTTGTATATAGCGTTACAACTTTCAAAAACAACATGGGATTTTTGTTAAAATTCGCACTGAGGATTTTAATATCCTGTGTTCTAATGTATATAATTTTCAGTCATTTTTTTTAAAGTACATAGCATACTAATTGAGATTTTCAGTGTGGAATTGAAACACTTTCTCAATAGGATGCCAAAAGAGTTTACATTAAATATGTAGCTAAACAAAAGAAATTTAAACACCTAAGAAATAACGTGCAAGTAGATTATATTCTCGATTGTTATTGTACTGTAAAGGGCAAAACATGTGATTGACTTATATTAAGCGTATTTATCGTCGACTCTAAAAGAGCGAAATAAAAAGATAAAACTGAGAAAAAACCTTATTTTCTATTACTATAGAGCTCTTTTTACATGTATAGTCACTGTAACTCAGAGGAAAAATTATGCATATAAATTAATTAATAAATATTTTTTGTGAAAGTGAACATGATATCTAAAATATTTTAAACAACCTATTTAAGTATAACTTTAGATTTATAGTAATAAACTTAATTATTTTTTATTCAGAATTAATCATACATAATTGTATTCATGTAAATACTTGTATATGTAATACATATTACCATATAGTTGCATATAATTACGCTCTAAACATAATCGTAAATAAGCAACATCTATTACATAAAATTGATTATTGCATGTAATTTTTTCTCTGAGTATTTGCTTAGTGAACTAGCAAAGATTTCTTTCCACTGTCAGACTGATGATGCAAACATTAATAGAATTTTGTATACAAACAAAATGAAATTACATATACTATATTGGAAAATTATGGAATTGCAAGGGTGATAATAATTTCAGTATTTTTAATGAATAACAAACACGACTTGCGCCACCTTTGCTACTTTTTATAAGAATTCGACCGCAAACTTAATATAACTATCAGAAATGAACTACGTTTATCATCGCGCTACGATATATTCCCCAGTAACCGTGTTTCTCCTCTCGTGCAATCACAACACTAAAAAAATTAAATATTAATCTGTATATAATATTACTGGCATTTTAAATGTACAAAACGCTATGCTGTGTAAGAGATAGTATCGGTTCAGTCGTGATTATTTCATTACTTTAAATTTTATGTTAACTAAATGTTTGACTAATTGTAGTATTATAACAGTCGTTGCTTGCACTAATATAATTTTTTCCTTTTATATCCTTTCATGGTTTATCCCGAAATATAATGAAATAATTAAAGCCTTTCTTTTTAATTTAACTATATTAAAAATTTCATTTTAACTTACATGAATTTAGTGACAAAGTATACTTTAAAGTAATGAATAATAATCATGCCTGAAATATAATTAGGCTGTTAATTATGTGGCAAAGAAAAAAAAAGAAATAACGAATAGGTGTAATAAAAATATACTGCTATATTAATTATTAGGAACAGACTCCTATTGTTCCTGATGACTATGTATATTTTTCTTTTTTGAGGCTCTTACACTGCACCACCGAATTATATGTTTGTGATAATTTTTTGCAGAAAACCTCGCTACCGAAAGACAAAATAAGCATATCAAGTAAACTCTTCCAGTTGCAACCTTTGATGAACAAAATGAACGCTTTGATTTTTTTATAAATATTTTTTTAGAACTCATGCATTGCTTGTAAACTTGGAATTTTATTAATTTTATTTAGAAAGGCATTTTATTATTTTTAATGTGAAGATTAAGATTTTTAATTTTGTAACAAAACACCAGTTGTTGTATTAACTAATTTTTAAATAAACGACTTATACGTATTTCACTGAATTAAATCATTTTTAGTTATGCGCAAGTTTTACTAATGTATTACACTGCATTTTTTGTTGTCACTTGGCTTATTATTATTGTGAAAAAGGGAAAAAACAATAAACAATATTGTTGAAGTACGTCTTTTTTATTACCTGAAATAATAAACAACACATTAATTGCCGTTATACTCATTTTAATTGCCAATTCGGCAAAGATTCGAGATGATACAATGTGCAACTATCACAGGTATATACATGGGTCGTGCATGTATCAGTCTACACTACGGACACATTTCACTGTTTTACGCAGACTTAACTACCTGCACAAAAAGTATAGGGTTTTAAAATTAGAAAATTCTATCACTACCCTGTCTGACTTTTATTAACAAAATCATGCAATTCTCGCTCACAGATAAAAATCAGATTAACGTAGCTTATGCACACTTCAATAAAATAAATACGAATTTCAGTTATTAATTTACAGTAGTAAACTTCAACATTTTACTTTTATACAATTTATTAGACAGTATATTTTTTGTACAGGTAATAAAAACAAAGTGAAGTGGATGGTGATATTTACTTAATTATGCACATTTTATGCATAAATGGTTATGCACCATGAAACAACCCCTGATATCTTTTGCTTTTCTTGTACAAACATTTATTTAAATCACCAAAGGAATGGCTAGTGATTCGGAGTTGACGCACTGTTACAATTATTAATTCGCATTTGTTAGGTGCGTACAAAGATTAGGTGACTGAATTTAAACGTGTTATCTTCAGTGTGTTTGGTGTTAACGTACATTCATGTGTAATCGGATTAAGAAAACGTGACAAATACTCCGGCCAAGTAAGTAAAAATCTTCTACAATAATTTAAACCTACAATTATTAAAATTTATATATATATATATTTATATAGAATATTCTGAAAAATTCATATAACTTCGATTATCATTTCCTGTACTCATATAGACATATCTCGACATGATTCACAATCATCCTCGTAGTCATCTATGTTTATATTAAAGTATCTTCTCTTATATTCCTTTTTTAATTAAAAATCAGTTCTAGGCGCCTTAAAAACTATAATTTTATACACCGTTGAATTATGTACAAGTTATTATTTATATTACAGGATGCTTCGATAAATTAAATCAGTGTAATTGAAGTTACTGACTCAGTTGATATAACTTTTCTTTGAGTCTTTATTAAATTAGTCGGGTTATGTATTAGCTCAGTAAAACTGATATGGAATGTTGATGGTAGTGATCATTGTTAAAAAATTATAAGAAAAAAATAAGAGCTATTGACGAAAAATGCCATTAACGATCTGTATCTTACTATTGCAGTACAAAGTATAATAAAATCTTGGAGGAATCATCCTGCATTACATGTAATACCTATGGAAAATTAATTACACCGTTTGAATAATACTACTTTTTACATACAATCATGTGACATTTTCATATATCTTTGGTATGCGGTCGTCAATTTTTTATGTAAATATACAAACCTCCAAGACTTGTCGATGTTTTTAGCCTCAATCTGATCATTGACTCGATAAATTCCAGAATCTTATGACAATTGTAGCGACCTACATTGTGCATAAATACGTTGTTTTCAAAATTATTCTATTTTTTTTTCTATTATTTTTTCCTTTTTTACGGCAAGTAGATAAAAATATTTTGTTAAAATGAATTTTAAAAAGATATTTTAAACGTTAAATGGACAAAATTTAAAAATTAACAAATGTTATTACAAAATATAAACATCTAATAGATTTTTCTTCATTAGTAATCACCGGTATAAGACATTTATAAATATAACAATTGTACCAACAATCTCTCGTTATCTATTTATCGAGGCGTTATTGTTGTTATCTAGTACAACAAGGGATTCTCCTTTCTTTAAAATAGCTCTCTGGTGATTTTTAATATTCTTACAATTTACGATAATTTCTAATTGTCCACAAACGGCTACTTAACCTCCAGTACAAAAAATTTTTGGTAAATCAAATATACTCATTTAAAAAAAATAAGAGTGTTCTCTTTGATACTGAAATTAATATCATAAATAATTTACAAAAACATCAACGACAAGATTTACGTAAAAAGTGTTCAAACGACTTTACAAATTTTGCAATCATATGCTTCATGTGGAAGTAATGCTGCCTTCCAACGTAAATTACATATTTTTTAAGTGTTGAGATTATTTAGATGGTAAGAAAAATTAACAGGGAGCTAGCTTAAAGTCTATACAAAAGGCCTACGTCGGAACATACTTAGGCCTTAACGCATGAGACTATACACTTTACTTTTAAATTATAAATATCTTATCTTGGTCGGTGAACACATAGTCGATGAATTGGTTGATTGGGCCGATTGCTGATAAGGACATGCCCCGTGAGGGCGGTGCTCTCACGAGATTTGGACCGAAAACCACTGCTAAATTACTGGACGTCATCTTATTCAGATCACATCTATCCATTACCTGTAATATAACGCATCACAAGTATAAAACAGCATTCATACACTATTTTTCTGTAGAAAAATTAAATATGAATAAGTACATAAAAATATTTATGAAAAAATATTTACCCTAGATAAGAACTGAACTATGTATTTTAAGAGATGATAATTATCTTCAGGAAGTTTTTCAAGAATAAGGATTTTCACTCTTCTTGGGCGTTCATCTTTCGACAAAGCTGCAATATTACAATAGATTGTTAAATTTCTTTGCTATTGAATTTGATAGTGACTTAACAAATTAAAAATGCTTACTTTGAAATTGTGTTATCTCATCATACAACTCGTATGTCATTAGCGGCTCTTCTAGCTCCCGTAGAAACGTCTTTAGAAGCACCGCAGCTATGTGTGCGTCGCCTTGGAAATCAACGGGTAATCCTTGATTACACCTGCTCTGAAGCTCTTTAACTACCGCCACATTAGCAGATCTTCTAAATATGCCTTCAGTTTCTAATGCTGTAATTTGAAAGCCGGTGTGAAATTAGTAAACAAGTCTATTATCGAATCGTTTATACTTGGATTAAACATAGCTATAATTCTGAACAATTTTTTAATTTTTTACAAATAATTTTAATCAACTATTATATATCATGAGAAGAAAATAAAATTTTTAGGCTAATGAATAGTTAGTATTCAATGGTGTATTTCTGTAGGAACAATTTTATAAATTACAGGACGTACCGTCAGGTGTATCAAGAAACTCTACACATTGCCGTACTATTTGTGGTATAGGGTCGCCTCTGTTATTTTCTTTGATGAATTGAAGACTCGCTCCAAATTGTGTCGTTCCAACTGGAGTAGCTATTGAACTAGGTGGTGGGCTTGTTGGCAGATTTTTCTTGTTTTTCAACATTAGTTGCTCGTCATGTCTAAAATATATCAATTAAAATTAATTTTGAATGATTGATCATGGTAATAAAGTATTAAATAACTATTCATTATAATTTTTAGATTTGTAAGTTCTAATTAAACTAATAAGAGTAATTTTCAATGCATACTGAACGTTTTGAATATCTTACTTGTAATATTATTTAAATTAAATTAAGAGTAAATTAATAAATAAATCGAATTGATACTTACTCTAACACTTGTTGTGGAATTATTAATTGGTCAAGATTAATATACTGAGCCAATTCATCTAGGTAATTGACATACATCATTTTTCGGCCAAATTTAGCACTGAAAACAAAAATATTTCACATTGTATTTTCATAAACTAATCTTCAAGATACAAATATTCAAAACTCTTATTGTTTCGTATAATAGCTGTAATTATATAATATTATGCTTCTAACTCTTGTGCACGTACAAGAATGAGTTTTTAACAAATGAACAAGTGACACGTTTTGCAAATCGTGAATAGCTTTGTCAAGTACACATTGAGTCTGAGAATTTTATTTTTTTTAAACTTGACTACAGTTAATTTACATAAAAAAAAAAACTGGAAAACTTTTATTATATTTTTCTACACCCTGCTCATTATATTGTAGAATAAATTTATTTTTCGAACTACACTTTTTAATATAATTTATTTCAAGTCTACAAACAGGTATTTTTCGAATTTAAATATGCGCATTTTATTCATTTCAGAGCATCAGAGTACGATAACTTATCGAGTGGATTTTTTTTATTTTTAAATTCTCGCTCTCGTTTAGCACAATCAACATTCTAAAACCGAGTGCTCTATAACATATTCCCCTCCGTGAAAGTCGAATAATTAAACCGAGATGAAACATTCCCCAAAGTAATGAAATTTTTTCAGACCCTCCGCACCTAGTTTCTAAAAAAAACTCGAAATACAGAAAAACTTTGCCTGTATCCTCACCTGATGGCCGGCTTGAATATTTGCCAGACTATCCGTATAAAGTTGGTCGGGTGCACGAGATACAGCGCCTTCAAATTCTTCTTGTACTTGCGGTCGAACGCCTTGTACGCCTGCCAGAGCCAGGACAGCGGTGGCTTGTTCTTGGAGGTGAGGCCGTGATGAAAGTAGACGAGGCTGTAGTCTTGCTCGACGAAGGTGTCGAGGGTGTGCGTGAGATATCGCAGTAGCTTGGCGTGATTGAACGCCTCTTTGCCTACAGGCGGCAGTTTACACGCTGAGACAACGATGACCTTGCGACCAGCGCTGTCGTCCCCAACAACCTCGACAATTCCCAGTCGCGCTATATCGTGGTAGTCCTCTTCGTCGGCCAGCTCCGTGTCCAGTGCCGCTAGGTCATCAGCTGTGCGAGCAAAAGTGAAATTGATGAAAGCTATAGGTGCTGGTGGTGTGGGATGATTATGAATTCCGCGTTGCAATATACTTTTAATTTCTCCATATTTTTTTAACGTCGCGCTTACGTAAGTTAAAAGTCATTGGATTCCGAAGACTTTTCTTTCGTTTCGAGAACTTAGTCATACGTAAATTGAGTTTTTCGTGGTATCCTTGAAATTTTATTAAGTGTCCGAAAGATTCTATCCACAAGGTAGTATTCAAATACCGCGTTAAAAGACAAAAAATTACCTTCTTACGAATAGAATCACACCAAACCTATACACATTATGCTAATATCCATGACTCAATTCTAAATATTACTTCCGTTCGCATTTTCAATTTATAATTAGCGCCACTTTTTTTTCTTCAAAAAAAAAAAAAAAAATCACGAACCAAAGGCATATATCCCGCATCCTCGTCGTTAAAATTCACAACGGTGCGCTTTCTTTTTTCCGCTTTTAAATCCACGTTTTATAATCGCGGTATAAGTATTCGGAAGAGAAGAGAAGTGTTGAGCAACAAATATCGCGTGTTGCTACTGCTGCTGCAGTATAGGATTGAAACCGAATTCTCGGGACATTTGATGAAATCGGGCGTGGCGGCGAGTGATTTGGACATTATTCTCGTAATGCCCGATGGGAATCACTGATGCGTCATAGCCGCGACGCTGCCCCGAGCAAGCGAACCCGTAAATCGATTTCCATAACGAATTATATAATTATCCCCGCGCGCGTAATGTTCACCCGATAAGGATACTTTCATTTTCATAAGAAAAAAAAAAGAAGAACAATCGGAACGAAAGCTGTAATATGTATATACCCAAAAGTAAAAGTCCATCAAAAGCGAATTAAGGTAGCTTACATACCGCTATTCCCCATTGTGTTGCGGACGAAAATGTAAAACACACACACGTCGACGTTGAAACAAAAAAAGAATAATTTAGGTAAACGATATGTATAGCAGGCTCGCACAAGCCCCCGATAACGACTGTAATAATTAACTCTTGTTTACATGTGAAGAGGCCACGGCGGACGTAGTACGATAATCCCTTGGAAATTCTCCAGAAACACGGCATCTCTATTCTCCTCTTCACCTCGTGTATAACAAGCTCTATATGTACATATATGTGTAAACAAAGCGGGAGTCCGTGGCAAACTTCCGCGCACGTTCTACCTACGGCTCGCTCGCGGAAAGGTGGAAAAAAGGCGGTCAAAGTTTGGCGAGATAGCGCCCGCGCTCAACGGGCACGATTATAATACACACGTACGATAAGACACGCGCCCGTATAAATAGCATACAACGCTTATTTTTTCCTTCTTTTCGTTTTTGCGCATCGCAATGTATTGTTGTTGTGCAGCGCATTTTGCAAACGTACCGGTCTCGACGACAGGCGCGTTCACGAGTGCCTCCTCAAAGTTCTCCTCTATGGTCCCATCGCTCACCGGGCTCTCGAGGTAGTCGATCCCCGAGCCTATCACCGAGCCTACCGTCAGGTCGAGCTTCTCCTCTAGCAGCTGTATCGCTGGAAAAGAAGGATTAAAGGATGAAGAAGAATGTATATTAATGGCTATATGAGTTGTGTTGGGTATGTATACTTACATGTGGTTGAGGTCGCTTGTAGCTCTGTGTCGTCGAATTCCAGGTTCGGCTCGTAGTCGTGAAAATCTGACAGGCTTGGGTACGGGTCCTCGGATTCATTGTTAACTGTCGCTGTAAGTACAAAGTGCATCGTGTTAATATATATAAACGTGGAAAGTTTACTTACAAAGTCATGTAGTTTTTTCTAATTAAAGTGAAATTTTAGTACTATAAAAAAAAAAAATATTGCTCGCACGTTGAAGCTTATAATCGCCGGCCATTATTCAATCCAATTAATCCAATAAAAAATGAAAATTATAAATCACATCCTTAGCGCAGCTCGCGCGCAACATTACTTATATTCCCATGGGAGTTTCTACGAACGTACTCTCGATTTTCATATAGATCCATTAAAAGAGTATAAATTATAACGGGACGCCTATAGATATATATGTATCGGGGAGCTGAGGAAAGTGACAGTTATAAATCTATGGCAAAATAGAGCCGCTCGTAAAGATAATTATTCACGCGGCGTTATCACAAGTTCACGTGAAAGCCATCATACTATGCACCTGCGCGCGGATCAGAAACAGCGGAGCGCGCGAATCTTTTTTTGCGTCCATTCAAGCGCATAAATATAAACAAGCTACTTTCCACGGCGCCTCTCTAATTCTTCACGGTGCATTTGTTATAGGTTAAACGATGCTATAGGTATAACGTTGAGGCGGTCAGCTGGGAGTTTATAGGTAGAAGAGTTTATGCGAAGAAAGGCACACCGGGTTAGTTATATAAATATAATTTCTTAATTAATATTAATTTTAGAAAACGCATTTCGTTGCGTAAAATTTATAAGTAATTAAATCGCTTTCGGAAAAAAAAATAACGGAGTTGTTTTATGGAGAATATTGTTTAGAAACGACGACGAAAATATAGAGCTCCTATATGATATAAATAACCACATTTAAAAACTCCCAGTATAATGTATATCGGAGTAAAACTATAATAATAACAACAGCGGGGAAGGCACACTGCTTATGTCAGTAGGTCAATCGTCTCAATGGCTCGAGTTTATTTATTTTTTTCATAATTTTAATATTCAACTTTAATACCGTCGCTTATACAGCGTATATATACAAATTTAATACGAGATAAAAGCTTCAAGATTAAATTATTAACAGACGCATAGATATATTATACTTTTTTAACGACTGCGCGAAATTGTAACAGCTATATTTTCGTCCTTGTATATAAGTATTTTTACACGCGCGTGCGTCTGAATGTTCGAATTGTATATAGACACGTACACAAAGAAGCGAAAAAATGTGTTCTTTGTTGACTCTTTGAACCCGTGATTACGCAAACCCGCCTCGAATCCAACGTTTGTTTAAGTAAAATTTTCCTAGAATACACTTCAACTCCCTTTAAATTTCTACACATGACAACGCATTTGTCTCAATAATTATGAGCAGTCGTCTCATTTGCACATAAGGCGGTCTCTGCGGTATTATATATTGCTCCATTGATTTGCGTCAATGAGTGCACAAGCGTCACACACACACACCGTATGAACATCCTCCGCCTTTATTCTCTCGATCTAAAAGTTTTATATATTGTATTTTTATACAGTTAACAATCATTGCCATTCACCTACGTACAATCAAACAAGCACCGAAATATTTATACACTCGAAAGTTAACCGCGCTAACGTCATTGCAGTCCTGTGGCCTTTAAAAGCGAGCTGGCGCGCAGCGGCGACGGTAACAACAGCCGACCCTGAAAAAAACCTCTGTAAAAATTCACGTGACTCATTCTTACTGCTACAGATTCACGGGGAATAACACAACAATGATGACTTTTCACCGCCACCTATATTATTATCATTCATTTTCCTTGAAATATCTTGATTGCCATACATACGCATGACTCACGCACACGATCGAAAAACACACACGTTCGTCCATGGGAATAAACTTCAATTGTGTACTCTCTCGTATTTAAATTCGTGTTGAACTTTCGCGCCTCGCGACGTTTGATTTTCACGCCTCGGAATATATCGTTCGGCGCGCTTTATAATCCATGAAATTGCGCGAGGTGCCAAGCCGTTAAAAAAATCTATCAAATCTATTCTTATAGCCACGGCATAAATACACTTTATCGCATCGCAAACACAAACCTCACACTTCGCTCCATCCTTATAGTATAGATAAAACACATGACCCCGAGACGCAGCTCCGGGTCGCTGAAAATCCGACGACGTCGCAGCTCTAATCACTTAATAAGGAGAGAAAATCCACGGCGAAAGTCCCATTCTCTCGTATAGCGATCTCTCCCCCCGGAGCGCGCGCACGCGTCACAACACAATCGTCGCACCTCCTCCACGGGAACTGTACTAATGCAACGCACGCAAAAGAGAAAAACGAAGAAGAAGAAGAATCGCCGTCGACGACGACGCTCCTTACGCGTGGCATTCCTAACGAGGCGAGCGAGTGCGAGGGGGGAATAAAAGATCGCGTGGGCTTCCGGTGTGTGCCGGCGATCGGCACGTTCGCCAGTTCCTTCCTCGAGCTGCGTACGTGGGCGCGGGTGCGTCGGCCAAGGAGTACATAGGTAGATAATGTGTATGAGTCGTTCGTTGCGAGGCACACGACGAGCGGTAGTATAAGTTGTCGTTGTTGAGTGCGCACTTGCAATGAAGGTTGTGGGAGGAGGAGGAGGAGGAGGAGGGAAAGGGTGTGGATGGAGGTGGGTTCGGTAATGAGGTCTGCGGATGGGTTAGTTTTATAGGAGTTTAGGATGTGTGTGGGGATAAGGACGAGTGGTATAATGATGCTTAGCAGCTAATATGTTTTTATTTCGTTGAAAAAGCGCGGTTTTTCCTTTTTTTTTTTCATCGAATGGAAATTTGGATATAGTTTTATGATTATACGGTAATTAGTGGTAATAAAGTTAATTTATATCGAGACTTTTTCGGAGCAGTAAAATAATGGTTACAGGCGCTAAATACCAATTATTTCATTAAATTATTACCTGAAAAGTTTGATTACATAACTCAAATTAACGCATTTCTCAAACTACTAAAATACCTTTTTTATCTGAGATATAATAAAAAACGATAATTAATTATTTAAATAAAAATATTAATAGTTCTGCGAATGCATTCAACGATATACACAAAGTGTGTATACATAAAAATATTACGTTTGAAAGTATACGTTTCATTACACAATACAGTTTCTTTAATCTCTTGTTTATATTACGTTATATTTGTATATCGAAAAACTTTTATTGCCATTCAGCTGCACCGCCAGATAATTAAATATAACATCCGCCTGGAGTAACAGGAAGTAAATCGCAACACTTTCTTCTCTCCCGGAGATAAACTATAAAAGCAATAATTGCCATTGTATATCGTGTAGCAACGCGATACTTATTACCATAATCGCGGCGCCCGCGCTCTCGCTTACTCTACACTGTGTGCGACTCCTTGCGATAAAGGAACTAATTAACTTTTTCTCAGATATATCGCACGTGTGCGCGCGCACACAGGTATTGTTTGTGTGTATATCACACGCGGGCGCGCACAATATACATCACCTGTGTTAAGACGAGCGGCGGCGGCCGGAACACTACACATATAAGTTTATTCGAAAATAATGCGCGCGTAAATAATGCTGTTTAGTTACAATTAAAATTTTTGCATGACTAGGTTGAATAATGGCCCTCCTTAAGTGGCGCGAGGGAGCGCAAACTCGTTTTATATATGTTATACGGTGTAGGTATATAGCGAATGTGTGATGGAAAGTAGCGGAGACCTGGAAAACTCTGTGAGAAAATTTTTTATTTTAAAAAGCCGGCGTGTGAGGTTCTTGATAATATTAATCATATAAAAGTCACGACGCGATGTTTCAATAAATGTTTACAAGAGGAAAGAGCAGCCGAATGTTTGATTTCGGAGCACAGATTTTATACAAATGATGCTTGTGTATACACTCGCGACGTGTATCACATTTTTACGAGCTTCAAGATTACTTTTTTGTCATTTCGTCAATCTTTTTTTTTTTATGAATTTATAGTATATAATAAAAGTACTTGTTAACAATTAAATCAATCTCCGCGTGCGCGTTATCTGAGCATTAAACAAATAACGTTAAACGTTTTTAAAAGTAAAAAAACGATTAAACTGCTGTTCACAGATAAAAGCGAGCATAAACTTCACATTACAGTAGCATATAGCTCTCAGCAAGTCTCCTAGTCTTTCATTACTACACTGTTAATAAAAAAAAAAACCATATCTCAACAATGAAAAATGCATTCGAAAGTGAACAGCTAACGAAAGCCAATCCTAAAGATTTCTTCTCACGTATAATAAAAGTGCACCGAATATGACTCATCGGCCGCTCCGAGCGCTTATCGATCAAAGTTGCTGCTACCGCGGGATAAATACACGCTTATACACACACACACACATACCATATCCAACCGCGCCTTATATACATTCGCTCGTAACATCCAGACACAAAACACCACATCAAGAGCTCGAAAGCCTCTAATCATCGCACCCTCCCGAAATTCACGCGGCGACTTCCTTCCTATATATAAACGACAACGAATTCTGGGCCGGCCGAACCAGTGCAGAACACATACGCGGTAATTGGGTTCTCGCTCGCGTAATGCGCTCCGTCGGCTATAGCCATTGTTACAGAATATATATATATATGTGTGTGTGTGTGTGTGTAGGTATCGTATATAGACACTATGAGAGACGACGGCGGTAGGTACTCGCTTTTTTTTCTTCTTCTTTCATCGCGAGCGCGGCTCTCGACTATAAGGAGAGCGCGGGGCAATTAAAATTGATTTTACATTAAAGCGAAAGTGCCTGTCGCGCGCGGGCGAAATTTTATATTGTGTCTGTGAGTGTGACGACGATGGAAAAATGGTCCCTTCTTTTTTGTCGGCACCGACCCGCTGAGTGAGATTTTTATTGCCGAGCGTGGAAAGAAGAGAGAAAAAAGGCGCGCGCGGTGTACTATAGTCTATAGGTTTCCCAAGAGTTTTTCTTCCGACGCGAGAGAGTGTATATATAGATAGAGTGCCGCGGCGGCTGTCAGCTACTAGACGATTTTTTGAATGGCGCGTTATGTCACGGCTCCCCTATATACACATTTATACGTACTTATGGGAGACAAAGGTATTGTCCCGGCATACGCGTGAGCCTTTCGAAACACACATACACACACGCACACACACACACACACGTTGCATGTGTACTTTATACAGTCGGTCTTTTTCGGCAGGGGACGGCTTAAGGCTCCTTTCGAATGCAAAATAAGCGGCTGATAAGGGCACGCACGCACGAGCGAGCGTCTTATCTGTTTGATTAATTGCGCTTCCTGCCGATAGGCGCGCGAGAGAGACCAGAGAATATTGTGTGAAATTTCGTACTGGAGTATTGTATGTATAGGTACCGAGTGTTCGAGCGTTGAAAGAATAATGGCAAATGCCTTTTTACGATCGTTTCACAACATTTTTGTTTTTATCATATCGGCCGTTCGTAAAACTAGTTTTCAATTGGCTTTTTTTGCTATACCTATGCGCACGCAGCAACGCAGAAGCATGATGCATAATTGAGAAAACTTCTTTCGCGAGACTAAACGCTAGTTATAATGTTAATGAATTTTTTTTTTCTCTTCGTTGGTTGAGTGTGCGAGTTATTTTTAACATAACGTCCTGCGAGTTTTGTATACACAGGATTGCTTTGTTTGGACAGAGGTTTCTGCAAGAGTGGGCGTACTTGCTGATGGTTTTGAAGCTTTGTGTTAGAAATGTGCTAAGATCTATGTTGCAATTTTTGAGATCAAAGTCTCCTCAGATTTATTACATCACGCCTTCTATAGTAGATTACAATAAATTATCTAAGCAGTTTATTGAGATCAGGAGATATGATAATGATGTAGCTAGCATGTGTAGGTGAACTTGTGTACATATTGAATTTCATAGATTAATTTGAATAATCAATAATAAGGATAAGTTGTGGATTTGAAAAGAAATTCTTTCGGTTAAATATTTTTTTTTTTCTCTTGTCACTATATTTAAATATAGCTATTGCAGCATAAAATATAATGAGCAAACACAAGTCATTTTCAAAGTGGAATTTCGAAATTTGCAAAGATTATTTATAAAGTATGCTGTTTTAAATTTTAAATATACAAGTAAGTATTCGAATCATTTCTATAATCAACAAAAGTTATTTTAAAGCAAGTGTCAAAGTAACAAGGATGCCATAGTCAGCAAATACTTGAGAATGGAATCTCAGCACGACTACTCCTTTTTTATGCTAATGCTTGTTATACCCATTACCAGTCTGCTACGCTAGCATTTAAAGACTATACTTGTTATTCTATGACGTCCTTCCTCAACTGCATCTCATTCAAACAAACAATTCCAGCTTTATTGCTAAACGCCCGCTCTAGCCATCCAAGACTGGTTCATTAATAATACCAGTATAAACTCTCCTGAAATACTCCGAAGGCAGTTTCATTGACAACAAACCTTCTAGCTCCATGGATTGCCCACTGAATCACCCAGCAGTATACAGTACATCACCTTTCTCTGTATCTATCATTATCACTCACAGATAACAGCACACACGAGTCAGAGGCGTACTTTCCTGCCAGCGTTACTCACATGCCATCGACTGACAGCCATCGCAAAAGCTGCCAGCTACTTGACAACAACACACAAGGTGGCCATTGCATTTATACATGTTCAGTAAAGAAAATTCGTCCACGCTCACGACTCTCTTTCGAGCCAAACATAGGCTCCTCGCCGCTATACCTATAGAGAGCTGTGCTAACTGGCAGCCTTCGCTCTTTCTCACTCCCTCTCTCTTTCTCACCTGTCAAAACTTTCGCGGGACTGAGCGTGGGCTGGTAATCGGCTTCCATGTCCTCGGCTCCAGCTTCTCCCCGTTGTCTCTCTCCTCGTCGTCGTCCTCCGGGAACAACACGCAACGGGAAATTCGTGCACCGCTCTCGTGTAGTGTATTCGCTCGTTATCTCGTGCTCACTCCTCTATATATTTCTCCTTTCTTTCTTTTGCTCTCCCCCTCTCTCTCTTTCGCGGTCTTCACGCTGCGCGGTTGCAGTTCCGCGTAGTTTCAGCCGCTGCTGCACGCGCGGCCGACGACGACGACGACGACGTAGCCAGCGTCGTCATGATACACCCGAGAGACACAGACTCACTCTCTCTCTCTCTCTCACATGCACATAGGCAGAGAGACACACGCGACTACGCGAGGAGCGTGCGGGCGGACGAACACTCACACATACACTCCACTCTCGGCTTCTTTCCTCCTCCACCTCCTCCTTCGCCTCCTCTTCGTTGTATATGTATACGCGCGCACTGCTACACGGCTACTGTTCTTCGCGACGACCGTTGTTCCGACAACGCGACGACGACGCGCGACAATAATAGAGCGCTGATGCTACGGAGAGTTAGAGTCGACTCCCTTTTTCTTTCTTTCTCTCGGGCGAGCGAGCGCGCGTGCGACGGCCGCCCCTTCCTTTACACTATTCGCTCTCCGACTGCTCTGCACGGTTCCCCCTCGGTGCTCGCCCTCTCTTTCTCTCTCTCTCGCGCGCGCTCTCATGCACGCCTGACGAAGTCGCGTGAGAGTGTGCGCGCGTTCGTTCGGTTCGTTGTCGTTCGAATGTTGATATGCTTGTGTACCTATATGAAGGGAGAGAGAGAGAGAGAGAGAGAGAGAAGCTCTAAAAAAAAGATGCGAGGTACTGCTGGAAGCGCAGCAGCAGCACAAGCTAAGGAGACTCCCGCTGAGGCTCTCCGCGAGCGACGAAAGTGACGCCGCGTGGCGATGCTGAGAAGTCAGCTGGCACTTTTGACGTTACCGACTAAGTCGCCAAGCCGACGATTGGCCGAGTGGCCTGCAGCTGGTCTGCTAGAAAACAATAAACAAATATATAGTGTAGCTGAGAAGTCGCTTAGAGAACTACGATGCTTGTTTATTATTATTACGTTTTCTATAATAATAATAAATGTGGGGCTTATGGAAATACCAAGCTTAATTTTTTTGTCGGGTGAGCTTTTTCGGGAAGGCAATAATTTTCTGAAAAAAAAAACCGGAAGTCAGCTCTTCCAGTAGGATTAGTTTTTCTAGTCTAGTATTATATTTCACGTGTTGGTCTATTTCTGACAGTAATAAGATATACCATAATATTTTTACACAAAAGTACTACACTTGATTTTTTCTTTTCCTTTTAAACAAAAGTATAGGTAAGCAGAATACTTAAAAAAAAGTTATGCCAAAAGTTTTATGCAATACATGTATATGCCGTCTGCTGGCTTTTATGGCACGTTGCGCAGGTAGAAATTTCACTGACTTGTATTAGCTTTTGCATCTATATATGTACATACATACCTGCACAGAAGGCGCGCACGTACGCAGGTACGCCCAATGCAGCGCCAGCAAGCCTGCAATTTCTCTTCACATATAGGTAAATTCAAAATTGACCATTTCGGAGCATCGTAGGAGGAACGATGCTCCGAAATGGAATTTTTTTGTTTCTATATTTTTGTACAGTGAAACGGAGCATCGAGGCATAAGTGGAATTTTTTGTTCTTCGTAAGATGCAGCTATATTATATTTATTTAGACGGATGTTTGACGGGGCTGATAGACGATTTACAAGCATAAAAAATTTTGATAATGTTCATATTTTACATGAAAATTATGCAAAAAATGTAGATAACAAATTATTATGATGCACTTCTTCAAGTCTAACGATAACAAAATATGCTGTCCCCGCAGAATTCCACGTTTTTATTATTATATTCAGTCTGCTTTTGTACTCAAGACTCAAATTTCGATTTATAATTTTTCTTCAAACGTGTATCATTCAAGGACAAAAATTATTTGTAATTTCATAAATCGTTGCAGAGCCCTCGCGCATCAATTAACTTATTCGCGCCCTATGGCTATAGCGCACTGACACAGCGGCCGGCGATTGGCAAAAAAGAAACAGGCATCACCATTGGCGCTTCGTGCTACGCTCGCCACGTGACTGCACCCGCATGTTTGACTCCGAAAACCTTTTCCGTCGGCTCTCCCCCTCAAAAACAACAACAAGCATCTGGCAGGCAACGCATCGTCGCTGTCATGTAACGAAGAAAACGAACGTACCGTCGCACACGCCTCTCGGTGCTAAGTACACGACACGAGGGTTTATCGCGGGTCTGACGAAATGGCATTTAAAGATAACATAAGTA